>JAHIAM010005704.1:0-46408 GCA_021605205.1 Aegilops longissima | reverse complement strand
GTGGATTGAGGCACCTGGTTTCCATCAGACTTGCTCAGATTTCTTTGGACCGCCACCTGTGCTCTAAGGGATCATAAGATTATTCAAACCGAAACTTCCGTGCAGCCACAAGCCAATTATGGGCTCATGAGTTGACTGTTGTGCGAACTCACGGGTAGGCTAGCTGATGTAGGGGATGTAGGTTGGTACGGTCTACCCACATGTAAGGTGCTAGCGCTCGAAGACTATGTCTCGGCCATCCGCTTCTCAAACACCATGTAGTGCGAGAACCAAGCGGAGGCGATCGAGTCTTGTGGGAAAAGTGCGCAAACCTCTGCAGAGTGTATAAACTAATCATGATTAGCCGTGTCCCGTTATGGACAATTTGAGTATCCCGTAATTGAATATCATGTGAATCTCAACATGTTACTTCTAATAAAAGTTATTGGGTTTTGAAGAGTACTTTTTAATTGGGATTGAGGATGCTGTCAACCATTCTCAATGTTTAACAACCACCATGATAGTTAAATAAACTATTCCTTTGATGTAGGGAAAATCAGCTTTATGCAACAAATCAGAGAGCCTTACCACCAGCCATATATGCATGTAGTATAGGCTTATTCCTTCATTGCTCTTTATGTGTTACATTGCCAAGATATTCCATGTGTCAACTGCTGCTGGCTGCAACTTTTCACGCTATGCACTTTTCGCATTTACAAGTAAGGTGTTAGGTCGTGGTTCTATACTCAAGATGCCGTTGGAGTTGATGGACTCGCTTATCTTCCAAGCCTTCCGCTGTTATTATTAGATGGCCTTAAGCCATATTATTGTAATAAGTTCCCTTGTGGACAACGATGTAATAAGTGTGATTGCTACTCTGCAATAAATCCTTCAAGTAATGCAGTGGTGTCAAGATTACTGATCCAGGATGACACCGAGCACAGAGACTGGATCCATTCGGGTCTGGTCGCTACATCAACGGGCTATGGAGATGCCCATCAATTGATGTTAATGCAAGGAGTAGGGATTGCCATGCAACATATGCACTAGAGCTATAAATGTATGAAAGCTCAACAAAAGAAACTAAGTGGGTGTGCATCCAACTTGCTTGCTCACGAAGACCTAGGGCATTTGAGGAAGCCCATCGCTGGAATATACAAGCCAAGTTCTAAAATGAAAAATTCTACTAGTATATGAGAGTGACAACTTATGAAACTCTCTATATGAAAAACATGGTGCTACTTTGAAGCACAATATATGAGACTCGCTATATGAAGAACAAGGTGCTACTTTGAAGCACAAGTGTGGAAAAGAGATAGTAACATTTCCTTTTTATTTCTTTTTTTGGGCCTTTTTTTATTTGGCCTTTCTTTTTTGGGGGCAATGCTCTAGAAAATGATGATCATCACACTTCTATTTATTTACAACTCAATGATTACAACTCGATACTAGAACAAAGTATGACTCTATATGAATGCCTCCATGTGTACCGGATATGCAATGAATCAAGAGTGACATGTATGAAAGAATTATGAACGGTGGCTTTGCCACAAATACTATGTCAAATACATGATCGCAAGCAATATGATAATGATGAATGTGTCATGAAGAACGGTATGGTGGAAAGTTGCATGGCAATATATCTTGGAATGGCTATGGAAATGCCATAATAGGTAGGTATGGTGGCTGTTTTGAGGAAGATATAAGGAGGTTTATGTGAAAGAGCGATCATATCATGGGTTTTGATGCACCGCTAAGTTTGCACCAACTCTCAATGTGAGAAAGGGCAATGCACGGCATCAAGAGGCTAGCAATGATGGAAGGGTAAGAGTGCGATAATCCATGGACTCAACATTAGTCATAAAGAACTCACATACTTATTGCAAAAATCTACAAGCCATCAAGAACCAAAGCACTACACGCATGCTCCTAGGGGATAGATTGGTAGAAAAGACCATCGCCGTCCCCGACCGCCACTCATAAGGAGGACAATCAAATAACACCTCATGTTTCAAATTTGTTACATAACATTTACCATAATGCATGCTACGGGACTTGCAAACTTCAACACAAGAATTTCTCAAATTCACAACTACTTAACTAGCACGACTTTGATATTATCACCTCATATCTCAAAACAATTATCAAGCATCAAACTTTTCTTAGTATTCAACGACTCAAAAGAAAGTTTTACAAATCTTGAATACCAAGCATATTATTATTAAGCAAATTACCATGCTATTTAAGACTCTCAAAATAATCTAAGTGAAGCATGAGAGATCAATAGTTTCTTTAAAACAAATCCACCATCGCGTTTCTAAAAGATATAAGTGAATTACTAGAGCAAAACTATAGAGCTCAAAAGATATAAGTGAAGCACATAGAGCAAAACTATCAAGCTCAAAAGATATAAGTGAAGCTCATAGAGTATTCTAACAAATTCATGTATGGCTCTCTCAAAAGGTGTGTACAGCAAGGATGATTGTGGTAAACTAACAAGCAAATACGCAAATAATACAAGAAGCTCCAAGCAAAACACATATCATGTGGTGAATAAAATATAGCTCCAAGTAAAGTTACCGATGGAAGTGGATTTAAAGAGGGATGCCTTCCGGCATCCCCAAGCTTTGACTTTTGGTGTCCTTGGGTCATCTTGGGGTGCCATGGGAATCCCCAAGCTTAGGATCTTTCCACTCCTTGTTCCATAATCCATCAAAAAAGTTTCACCCAAAACTTGAAAACTTCACAACACAAAACTCAACTGAAATCTCGTGAGCTCCGTTAGCAAAAGAAAACAAAAGACCACTTCAAGGTACTGTAATGAACTCATTCTTTATTTGTTTTGGTGTTAAACTTACTGTATTCCAACTTCTATGGATTATAAACTATTTTACTAGCCATAGATTCATCAAAATAAGCAAACAACACACTAAAAACAGAATCTGTCAAAACAGAACAGTCTGTAGTAATCTGTAAGTAGCGCAAACTTCTAGAACTCCAAAAATTCAGAAAAACTAGGACGACCTATGAAATTTGTTTATTGATAAGCAGCAATTGGAATCACTATTTTATCACGTTCTGGTGATTTTTAACAATTGTTTTCGTGGACCGAAAGTTTCTGGAAATTACAACAAGATCAAATAACTATTATCCAAGAAGATCCTATAGGTTTAACTTGGCACAAACACTAATTAAGACATAAAACCACATATAAACAGAAGATAGATGGATTATTTATTCCTAAACAGAAACAAAACAAAATAATAAAAATAAAATTGGGTTGCCTCCCAACAAGCGCTTATCGCTTAACGCCTTCTAGCTAGGCATTGGTAATTCTAACGATGCTCATATCAAAGACAAGAATTGAAGCAAAGAGAGCATCATGAAACACGCGACAAACACATCTAAGTTTAACATACTTCCTATGCATAGGCATCTTATAGGCAAACAAATGACCATAGCAAGCAAAAACTAGCATATGCAAGGAAGAAGAAGGAGACGATAGCAGTCTCAACATGACGAGAGGTAATTTAGTAACATGAAAATTTCTACAACCATATTTTCCTCTCTCATAATAATTACATGTAGGATCATAAGAAGAATCACCCCAATCATGATCATTGCAACAAGTAGTAGACATAGCAAAACTAGCATCCCCAAGCTTAGGGTTTTGCATATTATTAGCACAATTGACATCAAGAGAATTTATAGTAAAATCATTGCAATCATACTTTTCATCAAGGAACTATCAAGTATGGGTGTAATAGCAACGATCTCATGTTTAACATGAGGAACTATAGCAAATTCATCTTCATAAATATTAGCATCATGGCCACAAGAATAACAAGCATCATGTTCATCAAGGATATTTCAACCAAATCATCGGAATCATCATTATTTATAGATTCATGCATATCATTATTTTCTTCCAAAGCAACGGTCATTCTTTCAATAAATTCTTGGACATAGACATTATGAGCAAGGTTTTCATTGCAATATTTAAGTATGACAGAATTTTCAGATTTGTTGAGAGTAAAGTCATACTTTTCGATCAAAGAAGCAACTTCATGAGCACCCTTAAAACGATAAATTCTTCAATTTGTTCGATATCATAGTAACTATAAACACCCTTTGCATAAGAAGATAAGATTTCATTACCATTGAACTCACATAGGTAGGGAAGGTGTTTTAGGTTCTTAGAGCAACAACTAAAATCACACATTTCACAAAGATTCCAAGCATAGCATAGCAAACTATTTATATGATACCATAAGAGCTTCCTTTTCGCATAAACGATGATGCACAAAATGAGCATGCTCATCTAAAGATTTCCCATCAACTAGGCTAGTTGGGGTTTCAGCACGAGGGCATAAGGATCGAAGATGATCCAAATAGAACACTTTAAGTGGATCCATATCAATAGATTTTCAGCAAGCGAAGGTGCAAGCATATAGAAGGCACAAGGAAACACAAACAAAGATACATACGGGAAGAAGGCGAACGAAAAAGAGAGGGCGAGTAAAACAGCAAGGGTGAAGTGGGGGAGAGGAAAACGAGAGGCAAATGGCAAATAATGTAATGCAAGAGATAAGGGATTGTGATGGGTACTTGGTAAGTTGACTTTTGCGTAGACTCCCAAGAACGGCGCCATAAATCCTTCTTGCTACGCCTTGAGCTTATGCTGGTTTTCCCAAGAGGAGAGGATGATGCACCGAGTAGCGTAAGTATTTCCCTCAGCTTTTTGAGAACCAAGGTATCAATCCAAGAGGAGGCCACGCAAGTCCCTCGTACCTACACAAAACAAATAGCTCCTCGCAACCAACACGTAATAGGGGTTGTCAATCCTTCATGGTCACTTACGAGAGTGAGGTCTAATAGAGATGATAGATAATATTTTTGGTATGTTTGGTATAAAGATGCAAAGTAAAATAAAAGGCAAAGTAAAAAAGCAAAGCAATAATAAAGCGAGGAAGATTACTATGATGAAAATAGACCCGGGGCCATCGATTTCACTAGTGGCTTCTCTCAAGAGCATAGGTATTTTACGGTGGGTGAACTAATTCATCGTTGAGCAATTGATGTAATTGAGCATAGTTATGAGAATATCTAGGTATGATCATGTATATAGGCATCACGTCCGAGACAAGTAGACCGACTCCTGCCTCGTGATCTACTACTATTACTCCACTCATCGACCGCTATCCAGCATGCATCTAGAGTATTAAGTTAATGAAAACAGAGTAACGCCTTAAGCAAGATGACATGATGTAGAGGAATAAATTCATGCAATATGATAAATACCCCATCTTGTTATCCTCGATGGCAACAATACAATACGTGCCTTGCAACCCTTTCTGTCACTGGGTAAGGACACCGCAAGATTGTACCCAAAGCTAAGCACTTCTCCCATTGCAAGAACTACCAATCTAGTTGGCTAAACCAAACGGATAATTTGAAGAGACTTGCAAAGATAACCAATCATATATAAAAGAATTCAGAGAAGATTCAAATATTTCTCATAGATAATCTTGATCATAAACCCACAATTCATCGGTCTCAACAAACACACCGCAAAAAGAAGATTACATCGAATAGATCTCTGCCGGTGTCAAACCGCGGATCTCGGTAGGGGGTCCCGAACTCAAGCGCCTAGGCGGATGGTAACAGGAGACAAGGGACACGATGTTTTTACCAGGTTCGCCCTCTCTATGGAGGTAATACCCTACCCTCGCTTGATTAATATTGATGATATGGGTAGTACAAGAGTAGATCTACCACGAGATCAAGGAGGCTAAACCCTAGAAGCTAGCCTATGGTATGATTGTTGTTCGCCCCACGGACTAAAACCTCCGGTTTATATAGACACCGGATAGGTTAGGGTTACATAGAGTCGGTTACAATGGTAGGAGATCTACATATCCGTATCGCCAAGGTTGCCTTCCACGCCAAGGAAAGTCCATCCCATTACGGGACTAAGTCTTCAATCTTGTATCTTTATAGTCCAGAGTCCCACCAACGGTGATAGTTCGCTATCCGGACACCCCTAACTGGGACTCCGCAAGAGCTCCCTAACCAGGCTTCAATGACGATGAGTCCGGCGCTGATTGTCTTCTACATTGCGAGGCGGGTTCTTCTCCAAATTCCATATACTTGCTCTAATAGTGTTCGCTTCGATAAATGCTGCGCCCTTGGCTTCTACGCCCAATAATGGCCATCTTCCACGTGTTTGAATGAATGCTAAAAGCCGTGGTATTTTACACTTACCCCTAGCTGTGCAAGTAAGCTGCCTATAAAAGGGCGAGGATCTAGATCTGAGTCACACCATCCCCTTCATGAAGCTTTCATCGGAGCGCCTCGACCAAAGCCCATTCCATCATGGATAGTCGACGCTGCCTCCTTCCGCGCCCCAGCCCTCAGCCTGAAATTGGGAGAGATGCTCACCCTGCATAGCGAGCTAGTTATACTCCAAACCAAGGGATTTCTTCCCCGCCTTCATGGTTCCGGTTCGAGCGGACTTGCCACCTACAAGGGCGGAAAGCAAGCGGAGAGTGTCCCGATCCCTCTAAAGGAGAGCGGTATGCTTCGCCTCTTATCTAGTAAGAGGACTGGATTTCCAATCCATCCGCTTTCTCCGGGCTCTTGGAGTTCTACGGCCTCCAGCCAGCACCACCTTACGCCCGCCTCCATTTTGCATATCACGGGCTTCGTGGCCCTTTGCGAACTGTTCTTACGCCGAGGCTCATTTCGCTGTGGAAGAGATTATTCTTCCTAGTACCCCGCTCTCATGAGGGGTCAATATATCAAGTGGCGGAGCCAACTATGGCGATCGCCGGACCGGATATCTATCCGAACTCTCAAGAAGGCGCTCAAGACCGGCCTTGGAATGGTTTTACATGGAGGACGCCCCGCCGCCGGATCCTGCTCGGATCGGCCTTCCGGAGTTTAGCAATGCTCCTCCAAGAAGCGCTTAAGCTGGCGCCTCGAGCCCCGTGAGGGAAAACGACCGATGTCTTTTACTTGATGAGCCGAATAAGATTATCGCTCATGCCGGATTGACCATGATTGAGTCATGGCACCGCATTATGAGGGGAGTGCAGCCGCCCAATATAGGGGCCACCCCATGGGACTTCAACGGGAGGACGATGCCACCCGCCATGGCCGCGATAGGGCCGGATCGGTCACCGAACTAGTGAAGATCTTGTCGCCATGTATAAAGGGGACGAGGAGGATTTTCCCGCCAACCCATCGAGCGAAGTTTTCTTCAATAACCTCGGTTGGGTAAGCAAACATCTTTGTAGCCTGTCCGATCCATGTTCCCGTGATTAAATATCTCATTTCATGGTTTCGCAGAAATCGCGCCGGCCGTGGAGAAGATACACAGCCCGCTTCTCACAACCCGAGGATCCGAACGGTCCTCGATCCGCCTCCAAGAGGATCCGGATATAAAGGTGGAGTTGATCGACGGGTGTTCCACCAACTTAGCATCGATAATGCTCGTTGCCATTACGGCCGACACCCCGGAATACTTCCAAATTTCACAGTAACTAAGACCGAGGTCCCAATACTCGATAATGACCCAACCATGCTTATTTTTGATCACCGATACCAATGGTGTTTCAGGGGTGCCTCCGAGGCAGGAGGCCGAGCTCAAGGCGGTTGCCAACAAGGGGCCGATGGCCTCCGCAGGCTAAAAAAGAAGTGCGGTCCGAATCAAACTCCGCCGCAACGCTATGATGTGTCACCATGTTCCTGTGGATCGATTCTCGAAGGCGATTAACGCTGATGCTCTTTTCAGAAAAAGAGCGCCGACGGATCGAGTCCGGAGAGGTTGCTAATCGAACCTCCGCCAGCCAGTGCTCCAAAGCCGGGTCGAAGCGAAGCGAGCACGAGGCGCAGGCCGGATGTTCCTCCGATGAGGATGCCGACAGATTGTCCGCCACCAACTCCGAGGTGGAGAGTGCCATGAATCACAAAGCGCCACGGACAGTTCTTCATGACGACATGTTTCTCCCAAGAGGCCTTGAATGCCTTCAATTCGGGAGATGCGCACTCCGCGCCGCCAAGATGGTCTAGCTGAGCCACGGAGCAAGATGTAAAGGACATACGGGTGAGAAAATTTGATGCTTATATATGCCAAGAGTTCTCGAGACTTAAAATAGTTAGAATAACTAATTTAAGGATCATTTGTTATGCAGATCTTACAAAAAGAGTACCCGATCGTCCCAGAGCTTGAAGAATGCAAGGCCCAACTTGAGGTCAAGACTAGCCGCCATGGGGGAGCCACAGAGACCCCTCCGTAATATATGCTTCAAAAGATAAATAGTTTACGGTGCGGCGGTGTGTAAATCTGACAAAATATTGCAGATGGCGCCGACTAGATCCGACAAGCAACAACTCTTGCGCCAGCTAAAGGTCGGCGAGAGCGTGCTTACGAGGGTGCGGCAGAGAAAAATAACCTCCAAGATGCCAACACCAGACTGGGTGAGGAACTAAAGGATGTTCGTGCTCAGCTTGTCCGACCAGAAGGAGAATCGACGGCTTCGCCGCGGCATTTTCAGAAGTGCTTGAGCGAACTTGGAAAGACTTCGGCGAGGAAGGCGACTAACATAAACATGTATGTAGGTTTGCTCACAGTGTCGCCCCGAGGAGGAGATGCCCGCCGGGTGATCTTCTTCCCGAATCAAGGCTACCGCACGAACTAGTTCGGCAGTGATGAAAGGCGCCGCCGTGCCTTGTGGCTATCTATCTCCCCGCCTCAAGGCATTGGGAGTTGGCAGAGCGGCTTCAAGGAGCACGGCGGCGCTCCGACTATGGAAGATATCGGCCGTCATCAAGGCGCCAGGAGGCTCGGGCCATGGTAAAGACACGCTACACGGTTGTTGACCCAAACCACATGGCCGAGGTCGGACTCTGTGGGGCCCGACGGGAAGGAGATCCTCAGAAGTTAGTGTACGCCAAGTAGAATTGGCCGCCAAGTATTCCCAACAAGATTGTAAATTAGATAGCCCATTAGATGGCATTGAGGAGGAATACAATGAGTCGAAAGGACTATGTAATTAAATATGACATGAAAAATGTCTTCTAGCCGGATTGTAGATCGCTTGTCATAGCGGACCTTTTCGCTCAATTCGTGACCCAATAGTCCGGAGTGTGTCCGAATACCTTCGTGGTTATATAAGAACCGGGCATGCGTGGAGACAAGGCGAGGGGTCATTATTGTTGTATCGCATAAGTGCCGAACTAGTTATGTTATATTACATGGATAGTAAGAAACATCTTCTAGGAGAATAGTTCCGTAAGGGTTCCTTTCGCTGGGAGGCATGCCCTAAAGTGCATGTCCAAACTGCTAAGAAAGGTAAAATCATCCGGGGCAGATGGATAAATAGTTAAAATCATCTTTCAGTTCTCGATCAATATTCCTTAAGAATGCTAGCTTTCTTTCACCCACCGAGGTACACATCCGATCGACCCGGCAAGAATAATCGCAGAGGTGCTCCCTTTACCACCTAGCCGAACAATCGGGAACGAGGGGTAAGCACAGAGCCAGCAACCCAGCTTGGCCAAAACTTAAGTCATATCGATGCTTATAATGGTGAATAAAAGGTACATGCGAAGTTTGACGACATGTTGGGCATGAAACCCGATAAATAAGCTTCGTTAAAGAAACCCACAGTATAATGAGCACGGACAGCGATCAAGTATGTGCGAACAAAGCGCAAACGAACCTCTAAAGGTTTCAAGAAGAAGGAGGAGGAAGGAGAGAAATAAAAGACAATAAAATAGAAAATGTGGACGGAGGAAGGAAACGAACTTGGAGTCCGCGCTTAGGCGAGAATCTTCGAGACGCGCCGCTGCTCCATGGGTTCGCTCGAGTCGGTTATCCGGCGCGCTTCACAGACGGTATGCTCCGGACGGTCGACCTGGTCGATGATGAACGGACCTTCCCATTTGGGCTTGAGTTTGTCCTTTTTCTTGTCCGGTAGGCGAGAACTAGTTCGCCAACGCTATAAGCTTTGGCCCATACTTCCTCGCTTTGATATCTTCGAGCCTCGCTGTTGATAGAATGCGGAACGAGCTTTGCCACGCCGCGCCCTCCTCCAATGCGCCCAACTGCCGCGCCGATCGAGCTCGGCTTTCTTTCTTCATACATGCGCACGCGAGGTGAGTCATGAATTATGTCGCAGGCAGACTGCTCGCACCGCACACCATAAAAATGGTGTGAATCCGTAGTACGATTCGCATGGTCCGCAGCCCCGTAGTACGGAGTTGAGCTCCTCAACCCAAAGGCGTGTTAGATTCCTTGAGGGACCGCACTAGTCTGGGTTTAATGCCGCCATGATTAGACCGCTTGCTCGCTCGACTTGGCCGCTGGTTTGAGGGTGATAGACTGAGGCGAATCGAGCTTGATGCCCATGTTTTGCACCATAATTTGACCTCATCGGCCGTGAAGTTGGTGCCGTTATCGTGATGATACTGTGGGGACACCGTAACGGTGAACTACCCCGATATGAAGTCTATCACCGTCCGGATTCGCCGCTTTAACAGGTTTGGCCTCTATCCATTTGGTGAATTTATCCACCATGACCAATAGGTATTTTTGCTTGTGGGTTCCCCCTTAAGGGGTCCAACCATGTCAAGCCCCTGCATCGCGAACGCCAGGTGAAGGGTATAGTTTTGAGGGCGGTGGGTGGCATGTGGCTTTGGTTAGCAAAAAGCTGGCAACCGACGATCGTTGGACTAAATCTCAAGATCTGCCCGGCCGCCGGCCAATAAAATCCTGTACGGAAGGCCTTGCCTACAAGGGCCTGGGCTGCGTGGTGCCCACCCAGTCCGGCATGAATTTCAGCCAGAGGTTTCGCCTTCCTCTTCGGAGATACACCTTTGAAGGACTCTGTTGTGCTTTTCTTATAAAGCTCTCCTCATGGACTTTATAGGCTTTAGATCGCCGCATTATGCAGCGAGCCTCATTTTGGTCTTCGGGAGTTCCTGCCTAGTTAGGTAGGTTAGGAATGGCTCCGCCCACGGGCGATAACCGCCATTATTTCGTGGGCGGAGGGTGTTATCTCGTGGCGAGCCTTCGATTGTGTCGAGTGTTCGCGTCAGTAAGGCGGTTGGGTCCGGATTGTTATTTCCGGACTTCTTCCCATAGTACGGATGGCTTGAATAGCCGCTCTAGGAAGATGTTGGGGGACGGCATCGCTTTGCACCGATGCGCGCAATATGTCCGCCGCCGGTTGTTATCCCGGCTATATGATGAAATTCGAGCCCTTCAACTGTGCTGACATTTTAGGACCGCATTGCGGTACGCTGCCATTTTCGGATCTTTGGCATCAAAGTCTCCGCTTATTTGAGATATCGCGAGGTTCAATCTCGCCGCACCTCTAGGCGCTTAATGCCCATGGAGATTGCCATCCGGAGGCCGTGCGTATGGGCCTCAGATTCGGTTGCGTTGTTGGAGTCCATATACATTATCTCAAGAATGTATTGACCGTGTCCCCGCCAGACGCCAGACGACGCCAGCCCCTCGTGCCGCCAACATTTTTGAGCCGCCAAAGTGCATGATCCAATTGAGTATGCGCTGATTTTAGGGAGTTTGGCTTAGTCCATTCGCCACGAAGTCGGCCAAAACTCGCGATTTAATAGCTCGCCGTGGCTTATAAGTTATGTCGAATGGAAGGAGCTCTATGGCCCATTTAGCAATCCGCCCGTCGCGTCGCGTTGTTTATAATGTCGCTAAGAGGTACTTCGAGGCTACCGCTATCGAACACTCTTGAAAGTAGTGTCGCAGCTTCCGGATGCCATGAACAACGCCAGATGCTATCTTTTGATAGTGTGGGTACGGGACTTGCATGGAGTTAGGACAAGGACACATAGTAAACTGGTTTTGAAGAGGGAACGTGTCCGTCTGCTTTCGCTCGACGACGAGCACCGCGACCGACAACTTGATGTGTTGCGCAATATATAATAGCATTGGTTCGCCTGTTGGGCGCCAGACCGGATTTGTTGCCAAATGGCCTTTATTTCTTCGAGTCCGCCGCAGGCATCCGGCCCGTCAAGTGTTCGGTGCGCGGAGGAGGCGGTAAAGGGTAACGCTTTTCTCCCAAACGGAAATAAAGCGGCTTAGAGCCGCTACACATCCCGCCAATTTTGTATTTGTTTGAGGTCTTTTGAATATCCAATTGTGACAGAGCTCGGATCTTGGCTGGGTTTGCTTCAATTCCTCTACCGGACACAATGAAGCCCAGGAGCTTTCCACCGAACGCCAAGACGATTTTTCCGGATTGAGCTTGATGTCATATTTTCAAGATTGTCGAATGTGAGCCTCAAGTCGCCTACTAGAGTTTCGACATGCTTGGTTTTGACGACCACGCCATCTACATATGCATCCACCGCTTTGCCGATCCGGGTTTGCCGACATGTCCAATCATGCGCTGATATGTTGCGCCGGTGTTTTTGAGCCCAAGGGCATTGTGTTGAAGCAGAACGGGCCGTATGGAGGATGAATGCTGTTGTAGCTTGGTCGGCTCGCCATCTTGATTTGGTGGTTGCCGGAGTACGCCGAGGAAGCACAATGAGTCGTGCCCTGCAGAAGGCCGATAATTTGATCAATTCGAGGGAGGGGAAGGGATCCTTTGGGCAAGCCTTATTAAGGTCTTTAAAATCAACACATAGGCGCCAGGATTTATCCTTCTTGGTACCATCACCAGTTTGCTAGCCAGTCCGGATGTTTTATATCTCCGATGAATCCGGCTTCCAAAAGTTTGGCTAGCTCCTCTCCCATGGCATGTCTCTTGGGTTCGAAAAGCACCAAGAGCCTGTTTGATCGGCTTGAATCCTTTTAGGATATTTAGGCTGTGCTCGCCAGCCGACGGGATTCCTGGCATGTTTGAAGGGTGCCAGCAAAGATGTCCCAGATTTCTCGTGAGAAATTCTCGAAAAGCGCCTACATCGGGTTTAATTGTGCCCCAATGGAGGCCGCTTTTGCAGGTCCGCTGGTGGACTTGGAATTTGACTATTTCATCCGCTGGTTTAAAAGAGGTGGACTTGGATCTTTTATCAAGTATCACATCGCCCCTGCTCACCGTGGAGCTTTGATAGTGCCTCGAGGGCTAGTGCGGCTGTCTTGTTTTCGCAAGGAGTGCTATGTTCGGATCACTAGCGAGAGTGATGATTCCGTTAGGTCCGGCATTTTAATCTTCATGTACCCATAATGGGGTATAGCTTGAAAATTGTGAATGCCTCTCGCCTCTAATGAAGCGTGATATTCGCTGCTGAATGGGGCCATTTGAAATGTGACCTCCTCGACCTGTAATTGTCCGGCGAAATAACACTACGCCCAGCAGTGATTTTTCCTGCAGCATGCTTCCCGCTAGGGATTATTCCTCTAAAGGTTGTGCTGCTTCGCTCAATGCGGTTCCACTATTTCCATTTTTCGAGGGTTTCATAGATGAGGTTTAGTCCGCCGCGCCATCCATGAGTACCTTAGTAAGGCGAAAGTCGCCCACTATCGGACCGAGGACCAATGCGGCCGGTGCTCGGGCTGTTCGAATTTAGGTTCGCCACCGGCATTAAAGGTAATAGCCGTGTTACCCATGGATTTATTGTTGCTACTTGGTAGACTTCGCAAGGTTATGCGAGTGTTCGTTGCATGTTATTTGATGAAAGTCTCAAGACTGTTAACACCGCATCGGTGTTGCTGGGCTGGGATTCTGCTAGAAGCTCTTCGCCACTTTTGGCCACCTGCCATAGTATCCAACATGCTCAAGGCTATGAGTTGGAGTGGCGCCTATGCTATGAATTTTGTAGGGTCCGCTTAGCCAACCCTCCAAGACGGTTCCGCACTTTAGGGGTTTTGGTTTTTGGTGTTTAACCCAGTGCTTGGTAATGATGCACCCTTTATTTCGGACTAGGATGTATTCGGGCCGGATTATCCCAAAATTTACTTTCGGTTTTCCAGCGCCTCCATCGCACAAAGATTTTTGTACTATGGTCACCAAGTCAGCAAAGCGTGTAATTTCGCGACGACTTATGGCGCTTAGGATTCCCTTGTCCGCAATTATTGCAGAAAATTGGGATTGCGCCCTCCTCTCGGCAGTCCTTTATCCTATCCATAACCAGGAGGAATCGCCCAAGAATGATGTAATCGTTTCAGCTGGCTCTTGCCGAATTCGGGATAGATCGCTAATGTTTGGGTGGGCGGTGGAACTGGATCCGAACCCCGCCTAATTTAAGACTCAGGGCCGGAAGTTTCGAACTCGAAGTTTGGATTTTTGAATGCTATCCAATGAATCCATCCCGCCACCGACTTTAAGTTCGTGGCTTGATCGACATCCGCCCTCTCGGGAATCCGCATGGAGGATCGAATCCGGACGTAGCTAGTCCTTAAGATAGAAGAAGAATCGCCGCATTGCTCCTCTATCACAGCAACATGATGGGTAGCCTGGGAGAGTTGATCTCTCGATCGGTTTTAGGCCCAATCCGGTCGTAGTCTGTGGCGACTCCTGTGGCGGCGATGCGATCCAAGAGCTCATTAAAGGAGGAGAGCTCGATCGATCTAACTGTTCGGCAAGTTCCGATTTAACGTGAAGATTGGTTTCGGCGACTCGAGAAGTCATCGCCGGGCGCGGTATTAACCGGGCGGTCATAAGAAAACCACCTAGCCAAGAGTCTCACCAGCGCCAAGGCTCCTTTGGTGATAGTATCGCCTTTAAAGACGGATGAGGCATCCTTCCCGACGGCACGGCATGCAGGAACTCTCAATGAAAGCACCAACGCCGGTGTCAAACCGACGGATCTCGGTAGGGGGTCCCGAATCGCGGCCTAGGCGGATGGTAACAGGAGACAAGGGACACGATGTTTTTACCTGTGTTCGCCCTCTCGATGGAGGTAATACTTACCCCGCTTGATTAATATTGATGATATGGGTAGTACAAGAGTAGATCTACCACGAGATCAAGGAGGCTAAACCCTAGAAGCTAGCCAATGGTATGATTGTTGTTCGCCCCACGGACTAAAACCCTCCGGTTTATATAGACACCAGATAGGTTAGGGTTACACAGTAGTCGGTTACAATGGTAGGAGATCTACATATTCAGACGCCAAGCTTGCCTTCCACGCCAAGGAAAGTACATCCCACACGGGACGAAGTCTTCAATCTTGTATCTTCATAGTCCAGAGTCCGCCAACGGTGATAGTTCGCTATCCGACACCCCCTAATCCGGACTCCTCAATCTCCACGAGAGAGGGGAGAACATTGTATTGAGATCCAAAAGAGAGAAGAAGCCATCTAGCTACTAACTATGGACCCAAGGTCTGAGGTAAACTACTCACACTTCATCGGAGAGGCTATGATGATGATGTAGAAGCCCTCCATGGTGGAATCCCTTCCGAGGAGCTCCTAACAGGCCCCAAGATGGGATCTCGTGGATACAAAAATTTGTGGCGGTGGAATTAGGTTTCGCCCGCTTTCTAATCTGCTGGGGTAATGAGGTATATATAGGAGGAAGGAGTACGCCGGGAGCTCGGGGCCCACGAGGCGGGGGCGCGCCTCAGGGGGCGCCCACCTCGTGGGCCGCCTGTGGCTTTCTTGACGGAGGATCTAAGTCTCCGGATCTTATCTCGATGAGAAAATCACGTCACGAAGATTTCATTCCGCTTGGACTCCATTTGATATTCCGCTTTTCAAACACCAAATAGGCAAAAAACAGCAACTCCGGGTGGGCCTCCTGCTAATAGGTTAGCCCCAAAAGTAATATAAAAGTGGAAAATAAAGCCCAATATAGTCCAAAACAATAGATAATATAGCATGGAGCAATCAAAATTATAGATACGTTGAGACGATTAACGGGATTCCTCGCAAGACGGGCCCAACTTACCCTGGCGCACGAGCCTCCCAGATGGCCGGCTGAGATTGCCTCTTCGCCTCCTCTTGATCTCCTTCGACCCTAAGGCTATATAAGTCGCATTTACGACCATGTTTAGGGTAGCAAAGTATTAGATAAAACATTGTGAGCTTTGCTCCTTGTATCCCTTCTCTTGGAGATCAAGACCCTCTTGGGAAGAATCCTTGGGATTGTCAAGGCCTCCTCTTGGAGAAGATCAAGATCAAGACCTCACCGGTGGGAAGAACTTACCTAGTGACATTTTCCTTGAATTGTTCATGTAATCTTGTGGATCTCATGTATGCTACTCTAGTGGATGTGATATTTGGGTTTGTTTGAGTGATTTGTGCCTTGTGTTCTTGAGTGTTCTTCCTTTTCCCTCCAAGTGTGAAAAGATCCTCTAGGGTTCCACCCTACAACAGTTGTGTGTCGTCGAGCCGCCAGAGTAGGGCAACCGTGCCCACGCTTTTGATCACCGATGCAAACCGAAGCCGGGTTAGCACAATAACGCTTGGTGCCCAAAGAATACACCTATGGATGATGGGGATTTAAAAGTACATGCGGAAGGGAAGTGGATGTGGACCAGAATTTAGGAAGAAATCAATCATAATCTCTTCCGCTGCAGAAAATAGTGGATCTCGATTAAAACCGTACATCGGTGGACTACCGTGAAGTTCAAGAGTTGCCGCAATAACAAATGTAACAGAAAGAACTATGCCTATGGGCTTCCAAATAGCCTCATGTAACAACCAAACAGTGATATGTCTCTGTCAGATCTACTTTTCCAAACACTTTTTCCCTTGTTTTGGACTCTAACTTGTATGATTTGAATGGAACTAACCCGGACCGACGCTGTTTTCAAATGTAATTGCCATGATGTTGTTTTATGTGCTGAAAATGTAAGTTCTCGGAATGACCTCGAAACTCCACGTAACATCTAGTCAAAAATAATAAAAATCCTCGCAAAGATGAAGACCAGGGGCCACACTGTCCACGAGGGTGGGGCGCCTCAGGGCGCGCCTCTACCGTGGCCCCCGGAGCTCCTCCGACGCTAACTCCAACTCTATATATTTGGTTTCGAGAGAAAAATATAAAGGAGAAGAAATCATCGGGTTTTACGACACGGAGCCGCCGCCAAGCCCTAAAACCTCTTGGGAGGGCTGATCTGGAGTCCGCTCGGGCCCGAGAGGGGATTCGTCGCCGCCGCCATCATCAACCATCCTCGATCACCAATTTCATGATGCTCACCACCGCGCGTGAGTAATTCCATCGTAGGCTTGCCGGACGGTGATGGTTTGGATGAGATCTATCATGTAATCGAAGTTAGTTTTGTTAGGGTTTGATCCCTAGTATCCATTATGTTCGAGATTGATGTTGCTATGACTTTAATATGCTTAATGTTTGTCACTAGGGCCCAATGCCATTGTCGGTGTCAAACCGCGGATCTCGGTAGGGGGTCCCGAACTGCAGGCCTAGGCGGATGGTAACAGAGACAAGGGACACGATCTCTGCTTTGACAAGACGTGCCAATGAAACCGCCGCTAAACGCTGCTGAATTCACTAAAGTCTCTCTTTATCGAGAGCCTCGCCGGATTATGGTCGAAGGCTGGGATGCGACGACGAAGAAAATCAAAGCCCACCCACCACCCACTTAGTAGCCACCGCCGATGATTTAACCGACATGCTCGACTTCGACCAAGACATCGACGGTATGGACGATGATGCAGAGACGATTAAGAACCAGCGCCATGTGGGCACTAGAAGGCCACCTCATATACGACATATACATGGTGGACATCCCAAAAGATGGGAATGGCGATGGAACAACGGAGGATGAACCTCCAAGAAACAGCCTAAGCGCCGACGCCAGCCGGGGCCGCCTAAATCCCGCCACAAAGAAAACGGTGATTCCGCACGGAGATAATAACACCCTTGACAAAGGTTGAAGACAACCCCTCCAGCAGGATTTAGCTCGAGGATGGAGAAGCCAGCCTCATGAGAGAGCGGCGAAAGAGAGGTAGAGGATGATAATTACATGCCTCCCTCCAAGATGAGGCAAGCCTCGACGACGACGAATTCGCCATGCCCGAGGATCCCGCTCAACAAGAGCGCTTTCAAACGCAGGCTCATGGCCACGGCAAGCAGCCTCAAGAAAAAGCAGCAACAGCTTAGAGCTGATCAAGACTTGCTAGCCGACAGATGGATCAAGTCCTTGCGTCAAGAGTATGAACTCGAGCGCCTCCAAGAGCTACCTAAGACGCAGGCTGCTACCCCGATTAGAGGAGGAAGCACCCAAACCTACATCACCAAAGGCATGATATATTGACCGCCACCTGCGTGGTCATGACAGAGAGGCCTCTCGCCCTCAACTCAAGCCGCACTCCGCCGCCGCAAAAAATACAAAGGCGCTGGGAAATGCGCCAGACCATGAGATATATTGGAGGACAAGGCAAGGCAAACAAGATCGATTCACGGATCGCGGGCGCCACTACACGTGAGGTAACCGCCACACCGTGATATGGCAACTTCGCCGGGCCGAACACAGCAGCAGACAAAGCTCATTTGAGCCGCGTCGTGATATAGCCCAATACAGAGGCGCCGCACACCCACTATATATGCTTCATAGATGAAGTGATGGATCATCAAATCCCCGAGGGTTTCAAACCCGTAAACATTGAATCATACGATGGCACAACAGATCCTGCAATTTGGATCGAGGACTATCTCCTTCACATCCACATGGCCCGCGATGATGATCTACACGACATCAAATACCTCCCACTCAAGCTTAAAGGACCAGCCCGACATTGGCTTAACAGCTTGCCACAGAGTCAATTGGTTGTTGGGAAGACCTCGAAGCCGATTTCGACAATTTCTGGCACATACGCATACCACTAGACGCCGATGACCTAAGCCACATAATTCAGCAGCCGAGAGGAATCGCCAAACAATTATGGACACGGTTCCTAACCAAGAAAAATCAAATCGCCGACCGTCCGTGATGCAGAGGCCCTTGCAGCCTTCAAACACAACATCCGCGACGAGTGGCTTGCCCGGCACCTAGGACAGAAAAGCCAAATCCATGGCAGCCCTCACAACACTCATGACCCGCTTTTATGCTGAGAGGACAGCTGGCTAGCTCAGTAGTAACAACATGACCAAGAGCCCCGTAATTCGGATACCAAGGACAACAATGGCAGGTCGCGCCGCAACAAGCACAAGCGCCGCATTAACGGTGATAATGCCGAGGATACGATAACCAATGCCGAATTCAGAGGCTCTAAACCCGTCACGGAAAAGCCATTTAAAAGAAATACTCCGGCCCGGCCCAATTTGGACCGAATACTCGATCGCCGCGCGATACATGGCACTTCAAAAGCCAGCCAATCACACCAACAGGATTGTTGGGTTTTCAAGCAGCAGGCAAGTTAAATGTCAAAACAATGACAAGGGCTCCATAGCGATGACGAGGAGGAGCCCGCCGCCAACAATAGAGGATGTATGGGCTTCCTCGCAAGTGCGGACGGTGAATATGATATACGCAACCCACATACCCAAAAGGGAGCGGAAGCGCACTAAGGGACGATATGCGATGGAGCCACGCCTAAAGTTCAACCAGTGGTCTTCCGCCCGATCACTTTTGATCAAGGGACCACCCCACTAGCATCCGCCATGGCGGATTCACCGCATTGGTTCTAGACCCAATCATTGACGGGTTTCACTCACTAGAGTCCTAATGGACGGCGGCAGCAGCCCGAACTCGCTTTATCGATATACAAGGCGCAAAATGGGCATAGACCCATCAAGGATTAAACCCAAAAAGACGACCTTTAAAGGCGCCATACCTGTGTAGAGGCCAACTAGACAAAGCTCGCCACACTTGAAGTGGTCTTCGGATCCCCGGATAACTTCCGAAGCGAGGAGTTAATCTTTGACATAGTCCCGTTCCGCAGCGGCTATCACGCACTGCTCGGACGAACCGCATTTGCAAAGTTCAATGCGGTGCCGCACGCATATCTCAAGCTCAAGATGTCAGGTCCTCGAGGAGTCATTACGGTCAATGGAAACACCGAACGCTCTCTCCGGACGGAGGAGCATAAGACGGCCCTCGCGGCGGAAGTACAGAGCAGCCTCTTAAGGCAATTCTCGAGTCCGCTATTAAACGCCCGGACACCGCTGCCGCCCGAGTAACCTACAACAAGACCCCGCACGCTCCGAGCACGCATAGCAATGCGCCCAAACCCCAGCCTCGCGAATTGCGTAAACCAGACTACACGCATATAATTACGCCTCGAAATACCATGGGCATAGGGAAGGGCACGACCACGGCATGCCCGTATCGCGGCTCAACCACACCAGGGGCTCCCGATTGTGTCATTCTTTTCTTCTTTCTTTACTTTCAGACTCCATTCTCATGAAGCCCCGCCCGCACTAGAATCGCCAACACACGATGCAACAGCCGTGGAAGCGTAGTTACATCGAGTGTCCAGTGGTATCTATTACGAGCAATATATCTGTTTTACACACCATCCCGCTGCTTACCCCTCGGAGGGGGGCATGTTAAACGTCCCGCCCCTTGCTTATCGCACTATTTGTATCGCTCGCTTCATCGCAGCTATTCTCAATAAACAATATATAGCTTCGCTTATTATTCCCTTTTTTCTATATATATATATGTTCATTTATGACATTGTGCAACCGCACACTTTGGTATGGGCAATACACTGTGGGCTTAAGTACCCCACAATATGGTGTGATAAGTCTGAACACTTTCACAAGTGCGGCACCCTAACTTATAGCATTATATGCATCGGTTCAATCATGTCTTGGGTCAATAGTTGGGCTTGCCTGCCCCATGTTTTGGTACCTTATGTTCTGTTATATCGCTAAGGTAGCGTTGGGAGAACCATCGCGATTATGCCCTGCTGAGCTGGGTTAAGCATCTCAAGAGAAAGCTAAAATTGACCGTCATGATAAGGCGAGAGCCACCGCTGTTCGAGAGGTTTTGAGTCCCTAAAGACTTATGCCGATTAGAGTGGGGAGTCGGCATTGT
This sequence comes from Aegilops longissima, assembly GCA_021605205.1. Taxonomy (NCBI): domain Eukaryota; kingdom Viridiplantae; phylum Streptophyta; class Magnoliopsida; order Poales; family Poaceae; genus Aegilops; species Aegilops longissima. The sequence continues at coordinate 25,495 of JAHIAM010005704.1, read as the reverse complement.
CCGCCTAGGCGTGATAGCGCCTCAACTCGGTCTTCCGAATACTAGGGCTTCACTGAAATTTAAAATTATAGAATTCTATGGCTAAGGAGAGTGTTCAAGCATTATAGTCAGGTTGCCTTGTTCGCTATGCTGAGCGCCCCTCAAGGACCCAAGAATGGGAACAAGAGCGCCAAGTTCATCCCAACACCCTAGCACTCGTGGCATGGGGGTCAAGCCGATGACTCGCCATCTCTCAAATTTAATACACGGTCGCATTACAAGGTAATATTTTAAATTCAAAAGTGTTGCTTAGCGATAGGTGAAAGTTTTCAGCGCATGTGATAACAAATGCGAGTCTACTAAAAATTATATCTTTGGAGCATTCATCCGCTATAAGGCGCACCTTCAGACGCCTCATAATACATTTCAGCCTTTATGATGCTCCTTCTTCGGTGGTGGTCCGTCTGTCACAAGCTTCTCATCCATCTTGCCCTCAAAGGCACCTTAGCAGGGCAAGGGCTCTACGGCACCTTCGATGTAGACGGAGCGCTTGATGACTTCAACCCATGGACAAAGGCCCACCACCGCCACCAGCCCAAGTAGCTCCTGTGCATGGCTTCCTTAGGCCACAATCGAACTATGAGGTTCTTCATGGCCTGTTCGCCACCTTATGGAGCTCGACCAGCTGCTTCAACTGGTCGCTAAAGGGCACCGGTGTCCGCCTCAGGCATATCGAGACCGTAACACCTTCTCCGCCGAGCTTCCTCTTCGCTCGGTAGAATGCGGAAGCATCGCACACATCGCGGGGAATTTCGCGAATGCTCCCGAGAGCTCCGGATTTGGGTAAGTAATGATAATTCACTTTCACATGCTTGCTTTGCATATAGAATGCCTTACCCGCCGCTGTCTTCTTCATCGCCCAATTTCCGGAGGGCGCTTGGGCTTTGGCCTTAGCGGCTTTGGCGCTCAAGGCCGAGGCAAGCTCGACTCTCGAGTCTTGAGTCACGCCCAACCTCGTGTTTTTCCATGAGAGCCTGGAGCTCTTGCCGCACCTCCGCCACCCGCCTCCTCGCTTCTCTCGCTGGCGCGCCCGCCGCATTGCTTTCGCCTTGACACCGCCTTCAGTGGTCGCCACCTGCTTGTGGCCCCGCAGATTCACATTATTCCTGTGATTTTTGCAACCACATCTTTTAAATACTCCTATAAGGTATTATTTACCTTCCTTGTCCTCGAGCTGCTTCTTGGCAAGTCCGAGCTCGTTTCGGACCGCCGAGGCTCGCTTAATGCATCAACCTCCGCAGTCAAGGCGGCAGAGGTCAAGAACGCAGCCTCGATTCCCATATTGACATACTTATGTTAGACTCTGCAGATATCTTTTAGATCCTCGCCGGCTATTTCTTTCCAACACCAAACTGAGCATCGGGCTACCGCTCACGCGTAATATTTTTACATATCTTAAATACATACCTCAAAGCTCGTTAGAAGGCTGGCATAAAGCTTTAGTCAGCCCGCCTTGGCGGATCGAACCTTCGATCACCACACTCATAACGGTGCGTGCTGCTCGCTGATGGAAGCGCCATTAAGCACCTCCATCAAATCATCCGGTGCCTCCGTTGGACGAGAGGTCACCGCGTCATAGCCTTGCCTTTTACGAAGGGGTCGCCACGGACTCGAACCACCAAGGTTCCGGTATGGAGTCCGGCATAGGGCCGGTCTTAAAGCCCTTTGGGGTTTTATCCCCTTTGCTCCCAGAGTCCGCGAGGCCGCCTTGAGGCGCCTCCATGGCCACCTCCTCCTGGCTGGGCCCCTTTTGGGACTCCACCGCGCCATCCGCGGCGGAGGAGACGAGGCGGTCGGAAGTGAGGTGCTATTCACCCGATGAATCCAGGAGCCGCCGACGAATCGCCGAGCCCGGCCCTAGGGCGGCTGCACGGTTATACTTTACATTAGAAGATGATGTGCGACAAATGGAACGCCATGAGTTATTCTGGTGTCCGTACACTTACGATTTCGCCAGGGGCTTGGTCCTTGGTGCCCACCCCTCTTTGTTGTCGCCGGCATTGGCGGTGTAGTCCGGAGGAGGGTCCTTCCTTCTGATTCCTCCGCCTCCCCTGCTTGGGGCCTTCCTTTTTCTCTCTCCCCGCCGGGAGAGGCTCTTTTCCTCCTCCTCGCCTTCGGGAGGAGTCCGCCTTGAGTCATCATACGATGAGTCCGACAACACCAGCGCCGAACTCCTCCGAGTTCTCGTGGCCTTCTTCTCGGTTTTTCTTTTCCGCACCACGTGAGGTGCCGGAACCAGCAGCCCTGGCCAATCGGGCGCCCATCTGGTCTTCGCAAGGGAGCCGGACAATAACCTGTTCGGACGCCTTCAGCCAGTCCGCCAAAGGTAAGGGAGTTTTAGATCCCGATAGAGTCAAACTATGAAAAAGAGTCTCAGAAGGGTAAAATAACTTACCTCACTGGCTTGATGTCATGAGCTGAATCCGCGATCTTCGGTAGCGGATGCGGAGCTCGCGCCTTTGAACAAGCACCTTCCGTGCATCTTCGCACGTAGTGTCAAGAGCCGCTCAAGGTTTGGTGCCGTGCCGATCAAACTCCCACAAGTTGAAGGCCCGCTGTCGGCATGGGAGAATCCGCGGATGAGCATCACCGGATTACGCTGACAAGCTTGAGTTTCTTGTCCACCAGGTTTCAGACGCAGGTTTGGAGTCCGGCCAGCTCTTCCGAATTACCCTGACGCCAGCCCGCTCTTTCCATGAGGTGAGCCGTAGGGAAGCCAGATTGAATTGGGGGTCGCGCCCATTTAGAGTTGCGCTGCTCGTGATGTAGAACCACCCCGATTGCCACCCCTTTATGGTCTCCACGAAGGAGCCTCGAGCCATAGGACGCTGGCCATCTTGCCCACCATGGCACCTCCAAGACTGGCTGGCGGCCGCCCACTACCTTCGGCTTGACATTGAAGGTCTTCAGCCATAAGCCAAAGTGGGCTGATGCAGAGGAAGGCCTCACACACACGATAAACACCGAGATGTTGAGGATGAAATTCGGGCCAGATCATGGAAATCTAGGCCGAGAGAACATGAGCCCCTGGACAAATGGGTGAAGTGGAAACCCTAGTCCATGGAGGAAGTGGGGAGGAACACCACCTCTCATGGGGCCTGGGGGGGATGAGCTGCCCTTGTTGGGGAGCCAATGCGCTGATGTCGCCGGACAAGTATCCGCCTTCCGCAGCTTTTTTGATGTGCCCTCCGTGACGGAGGAGGCCATCCACTTGCCTCCCGCCCCGCATAGTTGGAGAAGGTTGAGGTAGGATGCGGACTTGGGCGCTGAGCTCGAAAAGCACGGAAATGGATAAGCAAAGGAGGAAGAAGGCGGTGTGAAAAGGTGGATCCTTATCCCTTATATGGACGGACAAAGCTATGCGCCCCCACCGCCCGATAAAACTCGCTATCTCCCAAGCGCCAGAATCAATGGCGCGTTGGGTTACCCACGCCGTATTGATGAGAATCCTGAATAAGGGGACACGATCCGCTTGACAAGACGTGCTAAGGAAACCGCCGCTAAACGCTACCGAGGTGGGACAAGGAAAACTATTCAAATAAAGTCTTGGCCGTGGTGTGATGTCACGTCATGAATACGCCGCAGATTGAACTTGTGTAAATATTATTCTCTACGGTGGTATGTGGAACTTATTTTGCAGAGCCGACACTATCCTTGTGTTCAAAATCTTCTATGAAGTATTCGGAGGAGGAACCCGCTTGCAATGTCAAGACAATATGCGCGCCAGACTCGCTCATTGAAGCCTAGTTCGTGGGCTACCGAGGAGTCCTCGATTAGGGGTGTCCGGATAGCCGACTATAGCCTTTGGCCGACTCGGACTATGAAGATACAAGATTGAAGACTTTGTCCCGTGTCCGGATGGGACTTTCCTTGGCGTGGAAGACAAGCTTGGCGATACGGATATGTAGATCTCCTACCATTGTAACCGACTGGTAACCGTAACCCTATTCGGTGCCTATATAAACCGGAGGGTTTTAGTCCGAGGATCTAACAACAATCATACCATAGGCTAGCTTCTAGGTTTTAGCCTCTCCGATCTCGTGGTAGATCCACTCTTGTACTACCCATATCATCAATATTAATCAAGCAGGAGTAGGGTTTTACCTCCATCGAGAGGGCCCAACCTGGGTAAAAACATCATGTCCCTTGTCTCCTCGTTACCATCCGCCTAGACGCACGCTCGGGACCCCTACTCGAGATCCGCCGGTTTTGACACCGACAGCCATGATTTCAGATTTGAACCTATTATGTTTTCATGAATATATGTGAGTTCTTGATCCTATCTTGCAAGTCTATAGTCACCTATTATGTGTTATGATCCGACAACCCCAAGTGACAATAATCGGATACTTCGGTGATGACCATAGTTTGAGGAGTTCATGTATTCACTATGTGCTAATGCTTTGTTCCGTTCTCTATTAAAAGGTGGCCTTAATATCCCTTAGTTTATTAGGACCTCGCTGCCACGGAGGGTAGGAAAAATATGTCATGCAAGTTCTTTTCCATAAGCACGTATGACTATATTCGAATACATGCCTACATTACATTGATGAATTGGAGCTAGTTCTGGTCACCCTATGTTATGACTGTTACATGATGAACCGATCCGCATAATTATCCATCACCGATCCAATGCCTACGAGCTTCCATATACTGGTTTACGCTTATTTACTTTTCCCTGCTATTGTTACAATCATTACAAAACACCAAAATATTACTTTTGCTTTCATTACTTTTTGTTACCGCTACCACTATTACCATACTACTTTGCTACTAAATACTTTGTTGCAGATATTAAGTTATCCAGTGTGGCTGAATTGACAACTCAATTGCTAATACTTGAAAATATTCTTTGGCTCCCTTGTGTCGAATCAATAAATTTGGGTTGAATACTCTACCCTCGAAACTGCTATGATCCCCTATACTTGTGGGTTATCAAGACTAATTTCTCGCGCCATGCCGGGAGCATAGCTCTATTCTTTGAGTCACTTGGGATTTATATCTGCTGGACACTATGAAGAATTTGAAAGACGCTTAAGACAAAAATTTATCCCTCAACTACGAGGGGAGGTAAGGAACTGCCATCTAGCTCTGCACTTGATTCACCTTCTGTTATGAGTAAGCTTGCGAAACCTAAACCTGCTTCTGCTATTCGTTCTGATATGTCGCATGTTATTAATGATGCCACTCCTGCTATGCATGATACTTATGATGAAACCACTTCTATGCTTGATACTACTGTGCCCCTTAGTGAATTTCATGATGAACAAATTGCTAGGGCCAGAGAGAAAGAAATTATTGAAACTGATAATGTTGATGAAATTGATGATGAAGATATGCCTGTTATTCCTGAGGGTTATGTTTTTGATATGGAAGCTTCTGCAGCTATTTTTGCCTGCAAAGATAGAAATGAACTTAAGAGGCTATTAGTCAAATGGAGTAAAGAATCTCTTAGAGATAGAATGAAACCTGACCCTGCTTTTGCTACTTCACCTATTTGTGTTCCCGATAAGGATTATGAATTCTCTGTTGATCCTGATATAATTACTTTGGTTAAATCTGATCCTTTTCATGGCTATGAATCTAAAACTGTTGTGGCACATCTTACTAAATTAAATGATATAGCCACCCTATTCACTAATGATGAGAGATCTCGCTACTTTTATATCCTTAAAATATTTCCGCTCTCATTAAAGGGTGATGCTAAGATATGGTTTAATTCTCTAGATCCTGGTTAAAAGTGAGTCCCTGTGATATGATTTATTACTTCTCTGCTAAATATTTCCCTGCTCATAAGAAACAAACTGCTTTAAAGGAAATATACAACTTTGTGCAAACTGAAGAAGAGAGTCTCCCACAATCTTGGGGGAGGCTTCTCAAGTTACTTAATTCTTTGCCTGATCATCCTCTTAAGAAAAATGAAATACTTGATATCTTTTATAATGGACTAACCGATGCTTCCAGAGATTACCTGGATAGTTGTGATGGTTCTGTTTTCAGGGAAAGAACACCGGATGAAGCTGAAATTCTATTGAATAATATGTTGACAAATGAAAATAATTGGGCACTTCCTGAGCCAGCTCCTGAGCCAGCTCCTGCTCCAACTACTGAGCCTATTCTTAAACCAACTCTGAAGAAGAGGGGTGTTCTATTTCTCAGTCCTAAAGATATGCAAGAGGCAAATAAATCTATGAAAGAAAAAGGTATTAAAGCTGAAGATGTTAAGAATTTACCTCCTATTGAAGAAATACATGGTCTTAATTTACCGCATATTGAAGAAACACATGATCTTGATCCATTACTTATTGAAGAACCTCCAGATCTTGATAACTCGACACAGGTAGTAAAGGTAAATTCTCTCTATAGATTTGGTGAAGGTGATATTCCTCACTATAAGTCTGCTAGACAATGCTTGGATGAGTTTGATAATTTTATTGTCAAACAAGAAAATTTCAATGCTTATTTTGGTAGACAATTAAAACAAAATGCTTATATGATTAAATACTTGGGTGATTATATGGCTGATGTTAGATGTGAACTTAAACTTGTTAGCAAACATGCTTCTATGGTTATCACTCAAGTAGAACAAGTACTTAAAGCTCAAAATGATTTTCTCAATGAAATGAATAGTAAGAAAATGATTATGCTGTTAGAGTGGCTACTAGAATTGGTAGAATGACTCAGAACCTTTGTATCCTCAAGGCCACCCTAAGAGAATTGAGCAAGATTCTTAGAGAAATAATTTGATGTGCCTAGTTCTTCTAAAAGGAAGAAAAGAAAATGATAGGACTTTGCAAACTTCTAGTGAACCTATTGTTGAACCATCCGAGAATCCAAATGATATCTCTATTTCCGATGTCAAACACAACTGTAATGAACATGAACCTAGTGAAAATGTTAATGATGATGTTCATGATGATGCTCAACCTAGTAATGATAATGATGTAGAAGTTGAACCTGTTGTTGATCTTGATAATCCACAATCAAAGAATCAACATTATGATAAGAGAGATTTTGTTGCTAGGAAACATGGTAAAGAAAGAGAACCATGGGTTCGTAAACCCATGCCTTTTCCTCCCAAACCATCCAAGAAAAAGGATGATGAGGATTTTGAGCGCTTTGTTGAAATGATTAGACCTATCGCTTTATGATGCGATTAATTGATGTGCTCAAAACAAACCTTATGCTAAGTATATGAAGGATATCATTACCAATAAGAGAAAGATACCGAAGCTGAAATTTCACCATGCTTGCTAATTATACTTTTAGGGTGGAATACCAAAGAAACTTGGAGATCCAGAGTACCCACTATACCATGCTCCATTAAAAGAAATTATGTTAAAACTGCTTAATGTGATCTTGGAGCCGTGTTAGTGTTATGCATCTCTTTATATCGAGACTTGATTTGAATAAGTTGACACCTACTGAAATATCTTTGCAAATGGCTGATAATCAACTGCTATACATGTCGGTATTTGTGAGGATGTGCCTGCTAGGTTGCAAACATTACTATTTTAACGGACTTTGTTATTCTTGATATTCCCAGGACGATAGTATGTCTATTATTCTTGGAAGACCTTTTCCGAATACTGCAGGGGTTGTTATTGATTGCGACAAGGGCAATGTCACCTTTCATGTTAATTGTAATGAGCATACGGTACACTTTCCGAGGAAACAACCGCAAGTTCATAGTATCAACTCTATTGGAAAAATTCCATCGATTATATTTGGAGGTTTTGAATTTCTCTCCCTACCGCCAAGAAGAAATATGATATTCTTATTATAGGGGATGTGCATATCCCCGTTGAGGTAACATAGTGTTATTCGAAATTTCTATGGTTCCATGTTATTCGGAATGAGTTTGTTAACAACACTTGATCAACCTTGTTAGTGGATTCCTTTTGATGAGCATGAGACGGATGAAACTAGAAGGCACAACCTTCTATACCCTCTTTACACTTTCTGTTATTTAGTTGAAATAAAGTAAAAATAATATTCTTCTGTCTGTTTCCTGATTTATCTGTGCAATATAAAATTACCCCAAAAATAAAAGTCCTCCAAATGCCATGCCAATTTAATATGATTTTTCGGGAATATTTGAGGATTTATGGTGCAAAAATTACCGCGGGGGGAGCTGCCACCTCGCCACGAGGGTGGAGGGCGCGCCCTAACCCCCAAGGCGCGCCCCCTGCCTCGTGGGCCCACGGTGGCCCTCCTCCACTTATTCCTGCACCCATCCTCTTCTTCTTCCTCCCACAAACACGAATATCTTGCTCAAGCACGAGTTTCAGCTCACTTTGCTATGATTTTCGATCTCCTTGCTCAAAGCACCTCTCACAAAAACTGCTTGGGGAGATTGTTCCTTGGTATGTGACTCCTCCATTGGTCCAATTAGTTTTTGTTCTAGTGCTTTATTCTTTGCAAATTTGTGCTACATAGGTGACCATGTTCTTGAGCTTGCATGTCAAATTTATATGCTTCCAAGTAGTTCTAATGCTTGATATAGGCTCTAGGCACTTGTAGGAGTAGTTGCTATCAATTTTGTTGAGTTGGTTCACTTTTGTTTGAAGTTACTAAAATTTCAGAAATTTTTCAGAGAAAACAATATGTTTAGGAAGATGTTCCAAGGCTGCCTCTTCAAGGAAGCAAGGTCCTGTGCTTGCTATGCGTGATGCTGACGAAGAACCACCGATGTTGGGGAACGAGCGAAATTCAAAATTTTCTACGCATCACCAAGATCAATCTATGGAGTAATCTAGCAACGAGGGAAGGGAGTGCATCTACATACCCTTGTAGATCGCTATGGAAGCGCTCATGAACGGGTTGATGGAGTCGCATCTGCCGTGATCCATATCACCGATGATCCTAGTGCCGAACGGACGGCACCTCCGCGTTCAACACAAGTGCAGCCCGATGACGTCTCCCATGCCTTGATCCAGCAAGGAGAGAGGGAGAGGTTGGGGAAGACTCCATCCAGCAGCATCACGACGGTGTGGTGGTGGTGGAGGGGCGTGGCAATCCTGCAGGGCTTCGCCAAGCACCGCGGGAGATGAGGAGGGAGAGAGGTAGGGCTGCGCCAAGGAGAGGAAAACTCATGTGTTTGCAGCCCCCAAATACCTCAAGTATATATAGGGGAAGGGGAGGGGCTGCACCCCCATCTAGGGTTCCCTCCCTAGGGGTGGCGGCAGCCCCAAAACCCATCTAGGGTGCGGCCAAGGGGAGAGAGGGGCGCACTTGCCCCCCAGCAAGGTAGGGGCGCCTCCCACTCCCTAGGCACCTTGGGCCTTGGTGGGGGCGCACCAGCCCACCCGGGCTGGTCCCTCCCACACTTGGCCCATAGCCTTCTAGGGCTGGTGGCCCCACTGGTGGACCCCGACCTCCCGTGATCCCAGACGTTACCGATAGCACCAAACTTTTCCGGTGACCAAAACAGACTTCCCATATATAAATCTTTACCTCCGACCATTCCGAACTCCTCGTGACGTCCGGGATCTCATCCGGACTCAACAACATTCGTGATCACGCACATCTATTCCCTATAACCCTAGCGCCATCGAACCTTATGTGTAGACCCTACGGTTCGGCAGACACGAGACATGACCGAGACAACTCTCCGCCAATAACCAACAGCGGATCTAGATACCCATGTTGGCTCCTACATGTTCCATGATGATCTCATCGGATGAACCATGATGTCGAGGATTCAATCAATCCCGTATTCAATTCCCTTTGTCTACCGGATAGTACTTGCCCGAGATTCGATCGTCAGATCCCGATACCTTGTTCAATCTCGCTACGACAAGTCTCTTTACTGCTCCGAACACATCATCCCGTGATCAACCCCTAGGTCACATTGTGCACATTATGATGATGTCCTACCGAGTGGGCCCAGAGATACCTCTCCGTCACACGGAGTGACAAATCCTACCTCGATTCGTACAACCCAATGACACTTTCGAGATACCCATAGTGCACCTTTATAGCCACCCAGTTATGCTAGACGCTTGGTACACCCAAAGCATTCCTACGGTATCCGGAGTTGCACAATCTCATGGTCTAAGGAAATGATACTTGACATTAGAAAGGCTATAGCATACTTAACTACACGATCTTTGTGCTAGGCTTAGGATTGTCTCGTCCATCACATCATTCTCCTAATGATGTGATCCCGTTATCAACGACATCCAATGTCCATGGTCAGGAAACCGTAACCATCTATTGATCAACGAGCTAGTCAACTAGAGGCTTACTAGGGACATAGTGTTGTCTATGTATCCACACATGTATCTGAGTTTCCTATCAATACAATTATAGCATGGATAATAAACGATTATCATGAACAAGGAAATATAGTAATAATAACTAATTTATTATTGCCTCTAGGGCATATTTCCAACAGTCTCCCACTTGCGCTAGAGTCAATAATCTAGTTCACATCGCCATGTGATTAACACTCACATGTCACATCGCCATGTGACCAACATCCAAAGAGTTTACTAGTGTCACTAAACTATTTCACATCATCATGTGATTAAGACTCAATGAGTTCTAGGGTTTGATCATGTTTTGCTTGTGAGAGAGGTTTTAGTCAACGGGTCTGAACCTTTGAGCAGATCCGTATGTACTTTGCAAATCTCTAGGTCATATTGTAAATGCTGCTTCCACGCTCCACTTGGAGCTATTCCAAATGGTTGCTCCACTATACGTATCCGGTTTGCTACTCAGAGTCATTCGGATAAGTGTTAAAGCTTGCATCGACGTAACCCTTTACGCCGAACTCTTTATCACCTCCATAATCGAGAAACATGTCCTTATTTACTCCAAGGACAATTTTGACCGCTATCCGGTGATCCACCTTGATCACCTTTTGTACCTCTTGCCGATATGTGGCAAGGCACACATCAAAAGGTACACAAAGATAGCATACTATGGAGCCTACGCCTAAGCATAGGGGACGCACCTTCGCCCTTTCTCTTTCTTCGCCGTGGTCGAGCTTTAAGTCTTAACTTCATACCTCACAACTCAGGTAAGAACTCCTTCTTTGACTGATCCATCTTGAACACCTTCAAGATCATGTCAAGGTATGTGCTCATTTGAAAGTACTATTAAGCATTTTGATCTATCTTATAGATCTTGATGCTTGTTTCAAGTAGCCTAATCCAGGTTTTCCATTGAAAAACACTTTTCAAATAACCCTATATGCTTTCTACAAATTCTACATCATTTCTGATCAACAAAATGTTTACAACATATACTTATCAGAAATTCTATAGTGCTCCCACTCACTTCTTTGGAAATACAAGTTTCTCATAAACTTTGCATAAACCCAAAATCTTTGATCATCTCATCAAAGCGCGCATTCCAACTCCGAGATGCTTACTACAGTCCTTAGAAGGATCGCTGGACCTTTGCATACTTGTTAGCGTCTTATAGGATCGTCAAAACCTTCTGGTTGTATCACATACAACCTTTCCTCAAGAAAATCGTCGAGGAAACAATGTTTTGACATCCTATCTGCAAGATTTCATAAATAATGCAGTAACTGCTAATATAATTCCAACAGACTCTTAGCATTGCTACGAGTGAGAAAGTCTCATCGTAGTCAACTCCTTGAACTTGTCGGAAAATATCTTAATGACAAGTCGAGCTTTCTTAATGGTGACAGTTACCATCATTGTCCGTCTTCCTTCTAAAATCTATCTGTACTCAACAGCCTTACAACCATCGGGTAGTTCTGCCAAAGTCTACACTTTGTTTTCATACATGGATCCTCTCTCGGATTTATGGCCTCGAGCCATTTGCCGGAATCCAGGTCCACCATCGCTTCTCCATAGCTCGTAGGTTCATTGTTGTCTAGCAACATGACCTCCAAGACAGGAGTACGTACCACTCTGAAGTAGTACGCATCCTTGTCGACCTACGAGGTTTGGTAGTGACCTGATCCGAAGTTTCATGATCACTATCATAAACTTCTACTTCAATTGGTGTAGGCGCCACAGGAACAACTTCCTGTGCCCTGCTACACACTAGTTGAAGTGACGGTTCAATAACCTCATCAAGTCTCCACCATCCTTCCACTCAATTCTTTCGAGAGAAACTTTTCCTCGAGAAAGGACCCGTTAATTGAAACAATCCCTTTTGCTTCCGGATCTGAGATAGGAGGTATACCCAACTGTTTTTGGGTGTCATATGAAGATGCATTTATCCGCTTTGGGTTCGAGCTTATCAACCTGGAACTTTTTCACATAAGCGTCGCAGCCCCAAACTTTTAAGGAACGACAACTTAGGTTTCTCCAAACCATAGTTCATACGGTGTCGTCTCAACGGAATTACGTGGTGCCCTATTTAAAGTGAGTGCGGTTGTCTCTAATGCCTAACCCATGAACGATAGTGGTAATTCGACAAGAGACATCATGGTACGCACCATATCCAATAGGGTGCAACCATGATGTTCGGACACACCATCACACTGTGGTGTTCCAGGCGGTATTAATTGTGAAACAATTTCCACAATGTCTTAATTATGTACAAAGCTCAGAATCGAGATACTCATCTCTATGATCATATCATAGACATTTTATCCTCTTGTCACGATTATCTTCAACTTCACTCTGAAATTACTTGAACCATTCAATAATTCAGACTTGTGTTTCATCAAGTAAATATACTCAATATCTACTCAAATTATCCGTGAAGTAAGAACATAACGATATCCACTGCGTGCCTCAACACTCATTGGACTGCACACATCAAAATGTATTACTTCCAACAAGTTGCTTTCTTGTTCCATTTTACTAAAAATGAGGCTTTCAGTCATCTTGCCCATGTGGTATGATTTGCATGTCTCAAGTGATTCAAAATCAAGTGAGTCCAAACGGTCCATTTGCATGGAGTTTCTTCATGCATATACACTAATAGACATGGTTCACATGTCTCAAACTTTTCAAAAGAGTGAGTCCAAAGATCCATCAACATGGAGCTTCTTCATGCGTTTTATACCAATATGACTTACATGGCAGTGCCACAAGTAGGTGGTACTATCATTACTATCTTTTGGCATGAACATGTGTATCACTACGATCGAGATTCAATAAACCATTCATTTTAGGTGCAAGACCATTGAAGGTATTATTCAAATAAACAGAGTAACCATTATTCTCCTTAAATGAATAACCGTGTTGCGATAAACATAATACAATCATGTCTATGCTCAACGCAAACACCAAATAACAATTATTTCGGTTTTACACCAATCTCGATGGTAGAGGGAGCGTGCGATGCTTGATCACATCAAGCTTGGAAACACTTCCAACACATATCGTCATCTCACCTTTAGCTAGTCTCCGCTTATTCAGTAGCCTTTATTTCGAAGTTACTAACACTTAGCAACCGAACCGTATCTAATACCGGTGCTACTAGGAGTACTAGTAAAGTACACATTAACATAATGTATATCCAATATACTTCTATCGACCTTGCCACCTTTCTCATCTACCAAGTATCTAGGGTAATTTCGCTTCAAGGATCTGCCCCTTATTACGTAAGCACTTAGTCTCGGTTTGGGTTTAACCTCGGTTTCTCCACTAGAGCAGCAATTGATTTGCCGCTTCATGAAGTATCCCTTCTTGCCCTTGCCCTTCTTGAAACTAGTGGTTTCACTAACCATCAACAATTGATGCTCCTTCTTGATTTCTACTTTCCGTGTCAAACATCGCTAATATTTCAAGGATCATCATATCTATCCTCGATATGTTACAGTTCATCACGAAGCTCTAGTAGCTTGGTGGCAATGACTTTGAAAACATCACTATCTCATCCGGAAGATTAACTCCCACTCGATTCAAGTGATTGTGGTACTCGACAATCTGAGCACAAGCTCAACGATTGAGCTTTTCTCCTTAGTTTGCAGGCTAAGAAACTCATCGGAGGTCTTATACCTCTTGACGGGCACAGCCTGAAATCCCAATTTCAGCCCTCAAACGTCAGATATGTTCCGCGACATTTTGAAATCGCCTTTGGTGCCTCAACTCTAAACAGCTTTAACCGAACTATCACGTAGTTATCAAAACGCGTATGTCGATGTTCGCAACATCCACAGCACGACGCTCGAGGTTCAGACATCGAGCGGTGCATTAAGGACATAAGCCTTCTACGAAGCAACGAGGACAATCCTCGCCATCGACCTAGTCCGCATAATCGCTACTATTAACTTTCAACTGAATTTTCTAGGAACATATCTAAACAAGAGAACTAAAACGCGAGCCATTTACATAATTTGCAAAGACCTTTTGACTATGTTCAGATAATTAAGTTCATCTTATGAACTCTCACCGGATAGACATCCTCTAGTCATCTAAGTGATTACATGATCCGAGTCAACTAGGCCGTGTCCCATCATCATGTGAGACGGACTAGTCAACGCCGGTGAACATCTTCATGTTGATCGATCTTCTATATGGCTCATGCTCGACCTTTCGGTCTTCCGTGTTTCGAGGCCATGTCCGACATGCTAGGCTCGCCAAGTCAACCTAAGTGTATAGCGTGTAAATCTGGCTTACACCCGTTGTATTCGAACGCTAGAATCTATCACACCCAATCATCACGTGGTGCTTCGAAACAACGAACCTTCGCAACGGTGCACAGTTAGGGGGAACACTCTTCTTGAAATTATTGCGAGGGATCATCTTATTTAAGCTACCGTCGTTCTAAGCAAATAAGATGTAAAACATGATAAACATCACATGCAATAAAATAGTGACATGATATGGCCAATATCATTTTGCTCCTTTTGATCTCCATCTTCGGGGCTCCATGATCATCATCGTCACCGGCATGACAGCATGATCTCCATCATCGTGTCTCCATGAAGTTGTCTCGTCAACTATTACTTCTACTACTATGGCTAACGGTTTAGCAATAAAGTAAAGTAATTACATGGCGTTGTTCATTGACACGCAGGTCATACAATAAATGAAGACAACTCCTATGGCTCCTGCTGGTTGTCATACTCATCGATATGCAAGTCGTGATTCCTATTACAAGAACATGATCAATCTCATACATCACATATATCATTCATCACATCTTTTAGCCATATCACATCACATAGCATACCCTGCAAAAACAAGTTAGACGTCCTCTAATTGTTGTTTGCATGTTTTACGTGGCTGCTATGGGTTTCTAGCAAGAACGTTTCTTACCTACACAAAAACCACAACGTGATATGTCAATTGCTATTTACCCTTCATAAGGACCCTTTTCATCGAATCCGATCCGACTAAAGTGGGAGAGACTGGCACCCGCTAGCCACCTTATGCAACAAGTGAATGTCACCGGTGGAACCTGCCTCACGAAGTGTACGTAAGTTCGGTCCGGCCGCTTCATCCCACAATACCGTCAAACAAGATTGGACTAGTAACGTAAGCATATTGAACAAAAATCAACGCCCACAACAACTTGTGTTCTACTCTGCATAAAAACTACGATAGACCTAGCTCATGATGCCACTGCTAGGGAACGAGCGAAATTCAAAATTTTCACGCATCACCAAGATCAATCTATGGAGTAATCTAGCAACGAGGGAAGGGAGTGCATCTACATACCCTTGTAGATCGCTAAGCGAAGCGCTCAAGTGAACGGGGTTGATGGAGTCGCACCAGCCGTGATCCAAATCACCGATGATCCTAGTGCCGAACGGACGGCACCTCCGCGTTCAACACACGTGCAGCCCGATGACGTCTCCCATGCCTTGATCCAGCAAGGGGAGAGGGAGAGGTTGAGGAAGACTCCATCCAGCAGCAGCACGACGGTGTGGTGGTGGTGGAGGAGCGTGGCAATCCTGCAGGGCTTCGCCAAGCACCGCGGGAGATGAGGAGGGAGAGAGGTAGGATGCGCCAAGCAGAGGAAAACTCATGTGTTTGCAGCCCCCCAATACCTCAAGTATATATAGGGAAGGGAGGCTGCGCCACCGAACCTTATGTGTAGACCCTACGGGTTCGGGAACTATGCGTATATGACCGAGACGTTCCCGGTCAATAACTAACAGCTGGATCTGGATACCCATGTTGGCTCCTACATGTTCCACGATGATCTCATCGGATGAATCACGATGTCGAGGATTCAATCAACCCCGTATTCAATTCCCTTTGTTCACTGGTATAGTACTTGCCCGAGATTCGATCGCAGATCCCGATACCTTGTTCAATCTCGCATCGGCAAGTCTCTTTACTCGCTCCGAACACATCATCCCGTGATCAACTCCTTGTTCACATTGTGCACATTATGATGATGTCCTACCGAAAGGGCCCAGAGATACCTCTCCGTCACATGGAGTGACAAATCCCAGCCTTGATTCATGCCAACCCAATGACACTTTCTCGGATATACCAGAGTGCACCTTTATAGCCACCCCACATGCTAGACGCTTTGGTACACCCAAAGCATTCCTACGGTATTTGGGAGTTGCACAATCTCATGGTCTAAGTGTAGGACCTTGAAGTATGTCTAGAGGGGGATGGGGTGATTAGACTACTTGACCAATTAAAAACTTAACCTTTTCCCAATTTTAGGCTTTGGCAGATTTTAGATATCTTTGCACAAGTCAAGCAATCTTCACACAATTCAAGCAAGCATGCAAAGAGTATATAGGCAGCGGAAATTAAAGCATGCAACTTGCAAGAATGTAAAGGGAAGGGTTTGGAGGATTCAAACGCAATTGGAGACACAGATGTTTTTGTCGTGGTTCCAATAGGTGGTGGTATCGTACATCCACGTTGATGGAGACTTCAACCCATGAAGGGTAACGGCCATGTGGAGTCCACATAGGGCTCCACCCACGAAGGGTCCACGAAGAAACCTTGTCTATCCCACCATGGTCCGCTGCTCACTTAAGGACTTCAGCCTCACTAGCGGTAGATCTTCACAAGTAGGCGATCTCCTTGCCCTTACAAACTCCTTGGTTCAACTCCACAATCTTGTCTGAGGCTCCCAAGTGACACCTAGCCAATCTAGGAGACACCACTTCCAAGAAGTAACAAATGGTGTGTTGATGATGAACTCCTTGCTCTTGTGCTTCAAATGATAGTTCCCCAACACTCAACTCTCTCTCACAGGATTTGGATTTGGTGGAAAGAAGATTTGAGTGGAAAGCAACTTGGGAAAGGCTAGAGATCAAGATTCATATGGTTGGAAAGGAATATCTTGGCCTCAACACATGAGTAGGTGGTTCTCTCTCTAACTCGTAAGTTGGAAGTGTAGGTTTGTTCTCGATGGCTCTCACGAATGAAGAGGAGGTGGAGGGTATATATAGCTCTCCACACAAAATCTAACCGCTACACAATTTACCAAACTCGTGGACCGAATCAACAAACTCGGTCGGACCGATTCAAAGAAACCTAGTGATCATTAGGGTTTTCGTGGACTGACATGCAACTCTGTAGGACCGATATGGTTAGGGTTAGGGCATAACGTATCTCGGTGAGACCGATTACACAAACTTGGTGAGACCGATTTTGTAATTAGCTAACCAGAGAGTTGGTCGTAAACTCGGTGGGACCGATTCTTCTTTCGATGAGACCGAAATGTTACGAAGGGAAACAGAGAGTTTACATTGCAATCTCGTGGGATCGACGCTCAGCTCGTTAGACCAAACGTTACGAAGGGAAACAGAGATTATAATCTCATCTCGGTGAGACTGAGATCCCTATCGTGAAACCGATTTGCCTAGGGTTTGTGGCAGTACTATGACGCTTGAACTCGGTGGCGCTGGATAGAAAGAATCGGTAGGACCGATTTTGACTTTAGGTTTAGGTCATATGTGGATGTGAGAAAGTAGTTGAGGGTTTTGGAGCATATCACTAAGCACATGAAGCAAGAGGCTCATTACAACACCTCATCCCTCCTTGATAGTATTGGCTTTTCCTATAGACTCAATGTGATCTTGGATCACTAAAATGTAAAATGTAGAGTCTTGAGCTTTTGAGCTTGAGCCAATCCTTTGTCCTTAATATTTTGAGGGATCCACTTTCATCATCCATGCCATGCCATTCATTGAGCTTTCCTGAAATATTTTTCTTGAATAGCATTAGTTTCGGTGAGCTATATGTTGTTATGAATTACCAAAACCACCTAGGGATAGTTGCACTTTCAATCTCCCCTTTTGGTAATTGATGACAACATATAGATCAAAGCTTCGACAAACGATAATAAGATTGAAAAACATCATCGCTTTGAGAAGTATGTGATAAGCAAGAGCTCCCCCTAAATTTGTGCATATTTTACGATTTGCTTTGGACTGCAAATGCACAAGGAATTAAGCTCATGGGTTACTCTTCCATGTCACATACATCTTGGTGGAGCGCTCAAAATAATAAAGATTGAATACATGCACTCATCACCAAGAAAAGTGAATGATCATGTAAGGATGAGTAAGATAATATCATCTAACAAGCATAAGTGTAGCTTATGATCAACCACATGATCATCAATGTCTCATGATAATAGCATAGTATCTCAAGCAATCAAAAGAAAACAAGGTTCAACCAAGAAGACAAGAGAGAACAAAAGCAAACTCTCTCTCGAAGCCTATGATCTATACATTTTTCTCCCCTTCGCAACAAGTTACCAAAAGTTCCTAGAAAATGCATAGTACTATATAGTGTCTCGTGCTTGGTCTTCACCGGTGGCATAGAGATGGCTCCTTGGACTAAGACTTCAGCTGATGTGGAAGGAGCTCAAGGAGTTGGTGCCGGAGCTGGTTGCGTTGGAGCTGTAGCTGGAGAAAATGAAGTGATCTCGTGTCCGCATCGCTCGCAGCTGATCTCTCAGCTCGAGGCACTCGACAAATGCATCAGCTTGTTGTCCCGCCTTCCTCTCCTGCATGTCATCCTATAGCTGCTCCACAACCTGATCAATCTCGCCATTTTGACATCAAGATCATAGAATTTTTGTTCCATGATTCTTTCCTGTGCTCTCCTCGGTTTTGAGTTAGGTGGACAACCCTTCTCAATCCACGTAATTGATGCTATCAAGCAACCAAGCTGGTCCCGCTTGTTTTCAAAAAGTACTTGATGCCTTTGCTAGAGTTGGCATCTTGGCAGCCTTCTTCCTTGCTTTCCTCCTTCTTCTCTTGAGCTTGTATCGATGATGGTTCATTCTCACCATGACAACTTGATTGTCCTCAAAGTCGGATAGAGAACAAAGTGTTCCTTATCCAATGTGATATTTCCTGTGCCCATCTTTGAGTTAATCAACTCCTGAATTTGTGGGGCATACCCACGCCTTCTCTTTGGTCTCCGCTGTCCTCTTGATAGTCTCAACTATGAGGCTCATGACCTTGAATTTCCGGGGCACATCAAATATGTGTAGGAAATTAATTGCATGCCCTCCGATCATGTTATGGTCACCTGATTTGGGCAAAGAGTGTGCCTTAGGATCCAGCTTGATCGCTGGGCAGCCCTGAAAGAAAATGAACTGACTCCAAACTTGAAAGTCTCAAGTGCTTCATCTAGGATCTCCTTGTACATCCGTGACATAGAGTTATGATCCATCTTCTTCTTGCATAAACGCCCAAGTCATCTTCATTCTCCTTTGGGGCATTGATCGACTTGCCCATTCCTCAATGGTTGATTGGTATCTCGCTCCTTCGTACATACAAACTATCGTGCCATCCGGATAGAAATGTCTTGTGGAGTAGAATTGCATAATGAGCTCATCATTCCAGCTTTGGAGCTCGCCCAACAAAGTCTGCAACTCCACCCGCATCAAGCTGTCATACACTCCGGTGATAGTGTTCTTCATTTTCCCTATGTAGGTCCAACACCCACCTCATATCACACACTATGGGTTTCTTGTCCAACAAGATGGTCTCATAGAAGTCCCGCTGCCTCCTTTGTGTGGAACATGTAATCTACAACAGTCCTTCTCCCGTGGCATATGGATCTGACTCTTCCATAGCCTCAACCCTGAATCTCTCCTCGATATTCATGTTCTCACCACAGATGAGCATCATTGTGGTCTGGAATCTTGGGTTTGAGCTTCCTTAGACTTGCCTTCATCATCTTCCTCAAGCAACATCGTCGCACTGGGGCCATGTTCTTTCAGCAATGGTATACTCCCCGTATTCCTTTTAGGTGCACTCTTGGGCTTGGAGGCAGCTTTGGTGCTTTTTGGGCTTTTGAAGTTGCAGCCTCGACTTTATAGCATCACCCATCAGCTTTTTGTGCCTTGGGTGTCAGCAAGCAACCTCTTCTTCTTCCTCTTCTTCCATCATGGAAGGCTTTCCCATCACTCCGCCATGGTCTTCTTGACCCTTTCCTTCCTTTTCTTTCCTTCTCAAGCAGCAGTTCTTTGGGTTGGGATTCCAAAGATGCTTGAGTGAGACTCGGCTTTAGACATTGGTTGTCTTCCCTGCAGCCTTTTGATCTTCATTCCCGGCTTTATCTGCAGCTTGAGCTGTACTCCTTCTTGAGCACTTTCTTCTTTGAACTAGCCTCATCCTCAATCGCCACATAATCCTCATCCTCGCACTCGAGGTCTTCTTCTTCCTTGTCCTAGTGGCAGCTTTGGGCAAATTGTTGGGAGTGCTTCTACTTCCCTCATCTGAGCTGCTAGAGGGACTAGTGCCCTCACTCATGTGAATCTGCTCTTCTGACTTGTTCTGGCTGTCACTTTGGTTTGACATGCTGCACACACTGACTGCTGACCCTATGAATAGTTATAGATGAGGTAGAGTGTATGAGCATCACAAAATGCAGAGATTTTTGCAAAAGAATGATTCAAAAAACTTAGTTTTAGTTTTCCACGTAAAGCATTTCTGATCTACCGATTTTCAAACTCGTGATACCAAGCAGTTTTGAACCTAAACTGTGAACTCCTACGCCACCGAGTCACAGCTTGGTGGCACTGAGACTGCTAGGGTTTCACAAAGTTTTAAAATCGGTCACACCGATAGCAATTTCGTCCGATCGAGAGTTACTAGTGCAATGGAGTTAGCCAATCGGTGGGACCGAAGTTTTCAACTCGTGGTCCGAGATGGTTTCAAGGAAACCTAACCCTAAATTTTCAATCACACCTATTCTAAGGATTGTTTTGACTGGATAGAGGTGTTTCAATCGTGGCAAGAAGCTTAATGAACACAATGTGCCGAGAATCGACGAGGATAGCACTGTGATCGAAGTTCATACCCTAGTTCGGCGGTGAACTCGCTACTACGGGCAACGGCGGAGATGAAACTGCTGATGGCAGCGGAGACCAAGGATGGGGGCGGTCAAGCGCATTTAAGTCGATTTATCCGAAGACCTAGTAGGCAGAGCGAAGCTATGCACGGGCGAAGAGTTTCGGAGAAAGTTTTCCAAAATTTGCCCGTGTGAATATATAGCCCAACACTGTCGGTGTGACCGAGTGGAACAACTCGGTGGCACCTGAAATTGCGTTATATCGACTAGAGGGGGGTGAATAGGCGATTTTTATGAATTCTTCACTCAGGAATTTGCCGGTGAGGAAATTCCTTAGCGAAGAACTACTTGCAACGGAATAAGTATTCAGAAGTAATCATAACAGAATACGTATATAGTCATCATGATGAAATGAAGACAAGCACGAGTACGTAAAGCGTAATCAGATAACACAAGATAAAGACAAACAGATCAAGAAATTGAACTGAGGAAATTGAGAAAGTCTTCACCAAATTCTTCAAACACAGATATGAACAATCACTCAACACAAAGAATGAGGAAATGAAAGAGTTGAGGAAATAGAACCAAGAAGGTTGGTGAAGACAATGATTTGGTAGACCAGTTCCACCCGCTGTCTCAGCTTGTACATCTCGTTGGAGCGGCCGAGTATTTAAACCGAGGACACACCCCGGGACACCCAACGCTGAAAGCACGCAGCTCAGACACCAAGTCCTCACCAGATTCTCCTTGAACTAAGGTCACACAGCACTGCCCAATCACTGTGGTAAGTCTTCAGCGACTTCCAAACCTTCACAGACTCTGGTCACCGGGTGATCCACAATTCCTCTTGATGCTCTAGACCATGACGCCTAACCGTCTGAAGAAGCACAGTCTTCAAAGGTAACAAGTGTCGGATCCACGAGGATCAATCTCTCAGGATGCTCAATCACTTTGGGTTTGTAGGGTTTGGTTTTGGGTTTTCCTTAGTCGATGATTTTCGCCAAAGTCCTCTGAGGATGGGATGCTCTCAAATGACAAGTGTCAGCTTTCTTGGAGCAGCCAACCAGCTAGTGGTTGTAGGGGCGCTATTTATAGCCTAGGAGCAGCCCGACATGATAAGACATAAATTCCTTCAATGATATGACCGTTAGGTGGATAAGATATTTTGGGACAGTCAGCGCCAAGAAGACAAAGAACGGTCAGAAATTTGACTCTCAAATTCCTCACAGTATTATCATGTTCCTCATCGTAGGCAATCCAAGACTAGCTTATTCCTAACTCCTCGCTAGAACAAATTCTCGCAACCGTAAGAACATCGCCTCCACATCAAGAAATTGACTAAAATGTATTTGATTTCCAATGGCTTCACCAAGGGATTGGTAGGTGTAGAATTTGAGTTGAGCATCGATGGAAATTTTCCTTAGTATTTCTAATTCCCTTTAACAAAGACGGGTGTTTCCTATGACTCAAGAAAAAAAACGAAACTACGAAAACAAAAGTCTTCACGCTCATGTTCCTCAAATGAATACCAAGTCTTCAAGGTCACACCAATTTCTTCACTTTCATAGTCTTCGTAAAGTCTTCGTAATACCAAAGTCTTCAGACTAAGAACTTCATTTTTAGGGTCGATTTTCTCTCAGAATATCAAACCTCTCATAGACTTATAGACCTGTGTACACTCATAAACACATTAGTCCCTTAACCTATAAGTCTTCAATACACCAAAATCACTAAGGGCACTAGATGCACTTACAATCTCCTTTTGGTGATTGATGACAATATAGGTTAAGTTTTCAACGGGGATAAACATATGAAGTGTAAATACTCGATATTGAGGAATTTGATTGCAAGATATAGAAGAACTCCCCTAATATGTGCATAGTGAGGAATTTGCTTTTGAGGCAATGCACATTTGAAGAGTTGAATCATGGAGATCTCCCCTATATCTTGTAATTCATACATGCATTTGACATATAATATGAAGAATTTGAAATGCATGATAAGATATGGTGATCATGTAATTCAGCATGCGGTATTAACATATAACGGAAGAATAAGCATGCAGAGGAACACATCAAAAGTATCGAGAGCACCATCGGGTTTAAGATTACAACTCGATCCAATAAAAGTTTCGTAAGAGCGAGAGTTATAACTTAGCAAAAAATGCCCATATAATAGACCCGCTGAAGACTAACTCAAATTTCTCCCCTTTGTCATCGAATGACCAAAAGGATCAAACCGAGGACTAACGCCTCAAGAATATCAAGTTGATGGAGGAGCGCCATGTCGGGTCGGGTTGTCATAGTAGGTCCTGCCGCAGTTGTCGCCCAAGTCTTCATTTTTACTGCTGTCGCGCGATGAAGAATAGGAGCTGGCTACCAAGGAAGGAACCTTGACCTTCTTGTATTTCTTCTTGGAGGTGCGCACTACCAAATTCTTCCTTGAGACCCATTTTCTTCTGAGATCTTCTCAACCAGAGACATGAGATAGAACAACCCTGCACGGTTGAAGGTTTCATGGAGGTAGTATTGGTTTTTCTTCACTGCATTGTGTGTTGAGGTCATGTTGTGAAGAATTGAGCCAAACCGATGCTTGACCCATTTATGATTGCGATCAACCTTCTAATGAAGACCGAGGAGTAAATCACGATCACTATCACCCTCGGGTGCCGTGGGCTTGAGGATTTTGCTTGGCGAGTTGTTACGGCAGAGTCATGAGTGGCGAGTCATCATTGGTGGAGTAGGATGCAAGCTTTAAATTGACCATCCAATGGACTTAATGCCTTCATCTATCACAGCAGCTTGCCTTGCTTTGTCATCACCGAGGAAATGTTCGCTTGAGGACTTCAATTGGAGGCAAGTAGCTGAAGTGGTTCGTGAGTATCAGCCTTGTAATTGAGTGAAGACCTTGTCCCGATGAACCTCATAATCCATGGTGCATAAGGCTTCAAATTTCAAATGGTGACATAGCAATATTCGCCAGAGTCCTCATGAAGAAATCATGAAGTTTATGGAACGCCATGAATGATATTGAAGAGCATATTCTTCATGATGCCAACGACTTCTTCATCATTTGAGTCGTGGCCTTTGATAGGACTCATTGTCTTCGCTGCACGCGATAGATGCCCGAGGCACATACAGAATTCCTTGACGAGGAATTTGGTTTGAGGGCCTACCTGCTTCAAAGGCTTCATCAAGACTTGCATGTAATGATTTGTAAGCTCAGTTCATTGTAGACGAACGAGCACCATCAAGGGAGGACTGAGGAGGGCACGAGGCAATTCAATTGTTGGTTCCTTGTAGTGAGTATTTTCCGACATCCACCAAAGACCCATGAGTTCACATCTTCAGACTTCCTGTTGTCGGCGCTCTGGGAACGGGTACCCAGACTTGCTCGCTGCGGCCCGTGGCATGGCTCAAGGGTGGCCAAGACGCCCCATCTTCATCAAGACAAGCTCAAGACTCTCATGAGGCTGGATTCTGGGCGGATTTGATGAAGCCTCCCTGCACGGCCTCACAGTCGGGCTCGCGAGGAGGCGGAGAGATCAAGGCAGGGTACCTCACGAGGTGCCCATGACGCAAGCCATGACGACTAAGGGCGCCAGGGGTGCCACTCAAGCAAGGTCCCCATTTCCTCTTTGGTGCAAAGGAGGCAAGCGCAGGCGAGAGCATCAAAGAAAGGCAGCCATTTCGTGCAACAAGACCAAGACCAACACAACAGCAGTGAAGGAGGTCATCGTGGAGCCCAAGCCAAGCGCCATCGCAGAGCCTTTGACAAGCGAGGACCAACTTTAGTCGTGATAAGTGTACTAGATGTTCCCTTCAAATGGCTAATTGTTGGCGCCTTCCCGCCAATATTTGGGAAGAGGCCCAGGCCTATGCCTATAAATAGGACTATCCACCCATCTGTGGTAGAGGATCTCGCATCTTGGATCCGTAATCCGCAATGTAGCTAGAGGTCAAGCAATCAGAGAGAGAGAGAGAGCGACCAACTCCCCGCAGTTCTGTCAGACTGCCAAGAATGTACTCATGAGGTCTGTTCTTCCTTGTATTGTTCATCATCAGCCCCGAGGCAATCCACCACACCACACACCGGAGTAGGGTATTACTCCACAATGGTGGCCCAACTAGTATAAACCTTGTGTCACTTGTGTTGTTCTTTTGTAGTTTAGATCTCATGAGGCACGAGGTGCAGGTAGGTAGGGGTGAGATCTCCGCACCCCAGAGTTCGAATCCCAGAGGGTCTGCCGTAACCCAAACCGACATTTGCGCGCTGTAGGTGCG
>JAHIAM010005703.1:0-20820 GCA_021605205.1 Aegilops longissima | reverse complement strand
CCAGCAAGGGGAAGGGAAAGGCGAGGAAACTCAACCTCGGCATGGTGGTGGTGGGCCGGTTCTCCCCCAGCCTCGGAGGAGGAGGAGGTGTTGGAGGAGGAGGGCTGCGCCGGGGAAGTGGCTGCCCTCTCTCTCTCTCCTATATAGGGGAAGGAGGGGGGCGCCTAGGGTTCCCTGGGGAGGCGGTAGCCATGGGAAACCCTAGATGGGTTTGGCCCCCACCCCTAGGAACTGCCCCCAAGCCGGGAGGTGGCTGCCCTAGGGGTGGCGCCCCACCTCTCGAGTTCGTGAGATGGGGTGGGAGGGCGCTCAGCCCCTTATTGAGCTGATGTGCCCTCCCTTGGCCCTAAGGCCCCCCAAAGCTTCGAGGGCCTCCAAACCCTTTGGGACCCTGGTCATCCACTGGTACCCCGGAACAATTTGGGACTCCAATACCCTTCGTCCAATAACCGATCTTCACCTCGGAGCATTCGAGCTCCTCATCATGTCCAGGGATCTCATCGGGACTCCAAACAACCTTCGTAACCACATACTATTTCCCATAACAACTCTAAGCGTCACCGAACCTTAAGTGTGTAGACCCTACGGGTTGGGAACCATGCAGACATGACCGAGGCGTTCTCCGGTCAATAACCAACAGGGATCTGGATACCCATGTTGGCTCCCATATTCCACGATGATCTCATCGGATGAACCCGATGTCAAGGATTCAAGCAATCCGTATGCAATTCCCTTTATCTAGCGGTATTGTACTTGCGAGATTGATCGTCGGTATACCGATACCTTGTTCAATCTCGTTACGGCAAGTCTCTTTACTGTTCCTTAACACATTATCCGTGATCAACCCTTGGTCACATTGTGCACATATGATGATGTCCTACGAGTGGGCCTAGAGATACCTCTCCGTCTGCGGAGTGACAAATCTAGTCTCGATTAGTGCCAGCAGACACTTTGGAGATACCGTAGTGCACCTTTATAGCCACCCGATTCGTTGTGACGTTTGGTACACCAAAGCATTCCTCACGGTATCCGGAGTTGCACAATCTCATGGTCTAAGAAATGATACTTATCATTAGAAAAGCTTTAGCATTGAACTACGATCTTTGTGCTAGGCTTAGGATTGGGTCTTGTCCATCACATCATTCTCCTAATGATGTGATCCGTTATCAACGACATCCAATGTCCATGGTCGGAAACCGTAACCATCTATTGATCAACGAGCTAGTCAACTAGAGGCTTACTAGGGACATGGTGTTGTCTATGTACCCACACATGTATCTGAGTTTCCTATCAATACAATTATAGCATGGATAATAAGCGATTATCATGAACAAGGAAATATAATAATAATAACTAATTTATTATTTCCTCTAGAGCATATTTCAACAGTCTCCCACTTGCACTAAGTCAATAATCTAGTTCACATCGCCATGTGATTAACACTCACAGTCACATTGCCATGTGACCAACATCAAGAGTTTACTAGTGTCACTAAACTAGTTCACATCATCATGTGATTAAGACTCAATGAGTTCGGGTTTGATCATGTTTTGCTTGTGAGAGAGGTTTTAGTCAGCGAGTCGCAACATTCAGATCCGTATGCACTTCTAAATCTCTAGGTCATATTGTAAATGCTGCTTCTCGCTCCACTTGAAGCTATTCCAAATGGTTGATCCACTATCGTATCCGGTTTGCTACTCGAGTCACTCGATAGGTGTTAAAGCTTGCATCGATGTAACCATTCAGAACTCTTTATCACCTCCATAATCGAAAACATGTCCTTATTTACTCCAAGGACAATTTTGGCGATGTCAATGATCCATTCTGGATCATTCTTGTACCCTGTGACTCATGGCAAGGCACACTTCGAGTCGACATAGCATACTATAGAGCTTAATCGAAGCATAGGGGCGACCTCCTTTCTCTCTCTTCTGCGGTCGAGCTTTAACTCTTAACTTAACCTTAAACCGGCAATAACTCCTTCGGTGATCCATCTTGAACACCTTCAAGATCATGTACCACATCAATTCCCTTCAATTATTATGCCAGGAAAAATTCCGTTTCTACAAGGTTAATATTTCAATAACCTCACAATTCCACCATCCCCCCCTCAATTCTTTGAGGAAACTTTTCCTCAAAGGACCCATTCAAACAATTACTTTTCTTCGGATTAGATAGGAGTTACCCAACCGTTTTGGGCTTGAAGAGTTTATCCGGGTTTGACTTATCGATGAAACCTTTTCATATAAAAGCGTCCGCCCCAAACTTGAAGCACAAATTGGTTTCCAAACCATTTCCGGTTCTCTCGAATTCTGGTGTTTAAAGTATCGGTTCCTAATGCCTAACCCAAAAAATGGTAATTATAAGGACATTGGATGCAATATCCAATGGGTCAACTTGATGTTCGGACACCCCCTACTAAAGGTTTTGGTAAATTGGAAACAACCACTTTTCTTTTTGCGTGCCAAAACTCTAACTCAATATTCACTCAGCATATCTCTTTTATCCTCTTGCACAAGATCTTCAATTCCTCTGAAATTACTTAACCTTAATAATTCAGACTTTGTTTCATCAAGAAAATCTGGTTTTCTATTGAAAAAACTAAATACCCTTTGCTTCGGAAATTACTCAACATCAAAATTATTATTCCAACAATTCTTTCTTGTTCCATTTCCTTTAAACAGGTTTTCATCTTCCCAATTTGATTTCATTCTCAAGTGATTCAAAATCAAGTGGTCCCGGTCCTTGATGGAGTTTCTTCTGCATATAAAAAACTGGTTGATTCTCAAACTTTCAAAAAGTGAGAAAGTCCATCAACTGGATTCTTATCGTTTATACCAATATACTTTACATGCACTGCCACAAGAGTACTATCAACTTCCTTATATCTTTTGGCATGAACATGTGTATCACTAGATCGAGTTTAATAAACCATTCATTTTGGTCCAAGACCATTGAATATTATCCAAAAAACCAAAGTTAACCTTTTCTCCTAAATGAATAACCGTATTTGATGACCATTTAACCAATCATGTCTATGCTCAGGCGTAAACACCAAATTAAACAATTTTTATTTAAACCAATCTGAATAGAGGGCGTCGATGCTTGATCATATCATTGGAAACACTTCCAACAATATCTCACTCATTTAGTAGTCTCCATTTTTCCATAGTTTTATTTTGGTTAT
The DNA here is from genome assembly GCA_021605205.1 of Aegilops longissima. NCBI lineage: Eukaryota > Viridiplantae > Streptophyta > Magnoliopsida > Poales > Poaceae > Aegilops > Aegilops longissima. Next base: position 17,633 of record JAHIAM010005703.1, on the reverse strand, counting down.
AACACTTACAACCCAGCGTATCTAATCCGGTTCTACTAGAGTCTAGAAATCACATTTAACATAATGTATATCAATTCTTCTCGAACTTCCAACCTTTCATCTAAAGTATTGGGGTTTGACTTAGATGCCGTTTCATTACGAAGCAACTTAGTCTCGGGTTGAGGTTTAAACCTTGGTTTCTTCACTAAGCGCAACGTTTGCTTTATGAAGTATCCCTTCTTGCCCTCCCTTCCTTGAAACAAAGTGGTTACATTAACCATCAACAATTAATGTCCTTTTGACTTCTAATTTGGCGATTTGTCAAACATTTCCCAATTTATTTCCCAAATTCATCATATTATCCTTGATATTTATAGTTTTCATCCCACGAAGTCTAGTACTTGTGAAATTCTTTGAAACCATTCAACTATTCATTGGAAAGATAACTCCCACTTATTCAAGTGATTGGTTGTACCAGACAATCTGGAGTACAACTCAAAATGGATCTTCTCCTTAGTTTGTTAGGCTGAAAGGGAGGTCTCATACCTCTTGGGTTGAGCAGAGCTTAAATCCCAATTTCAGCCCTTCGAAACACTCATATGTTCGCAAATTTCAAAAATGGTCTTGGTCCTCAAATGTAAACCGTTTAACAATTCTTGACTATCACTAGCATCAAAAGGTGGTATTCATGTTACTTACATCCAGACCTTAGGGTTCACACCGCGGTGATTGGACAACCTTCTAGTCAGCATTAATTTTATCAATTTCAAATATATTTTCTCTAAGAAATATCTCAAGCATAACTAAAGCGCAGCTATGACAAATTCAAAGGGTTTTGACCAATTTAGGATAATTAAGTTCATCTAAATTGAAACTCCCACTCGAATAGACATCCCTCTAGTCATCCTTGATTACATATCGAGTCAACTAGGCGTGTCCGATCATCCGGTTTACGGACTAGTCATCTCGATTAACATCAATGTTGATCCTATCCTACTCGACTCATGCCGACCTTTCTCTCTTGTGTTCCGAGGCCATTCATCAGCTAGTCGTCATCAACTGGGTTTCCATGTGTAAAATCTGGCTTACCGTTGTATTGAACATTAATCTTCCCCCATTGATCAACGTGGTCTTAAACAATCAAATTTTACAGCGATTCATTAGGAGAAACTTTCTTGAATTTTAATGAATCATCTTATTTATAGTCGTTCTAAGAAAATAAATCTAAACATGGATAAACATCACATTCCAATCAAAAGTTGACCATTGATTCCAAATCATTTTGCTCCTTTGATCTCCATCTTGAGGCTCCATGATCTCATCTTCACGGCAGAATCTGGATCTCCATCTTCGTGTCTCCATGAGTTGTTCCCAATATTACTTCTACTACTATGGCTTTAAAATGCTTAGTAAAGTAAAGTAATTACATCGTTGTTCAATAACATGCGGTCATAAATAAATTAAGACAACTCCTATTGGCTCCTCTTGTCATAACTCATCGACATGCAAGTCTGATTCCTATTCCAAGAACATATCAAATCTCATACACATATATTCATCACAATTCTTTTGCCATTTCACATCACATAAGCATCCTGAAAAACAATTAGAGGTCCTCTAATTGTTGTTTACATGTTTCGTGGCTGCTATGGTTTCTAGAAGAACATTTCTTACCTACGCATAAACCACAGCTTATATGTCCAGCTATTTACCCTTCTAAGAACCCTTTTCATCGAAATCCGGATCCGATAAATGGAGAACGCACCCGTAGCCACTTTTGAACAAGTCATGTCGATCGGTGGAACTTTCTACGTAAATTTTATCGGTCACATTCAACCGTCCGTCGAAACAAATATTGTACTAGTACGGTAAAATATTGAAAAAATCAACAATACTTTGTGTTCTACTCCGTCATAGGTCCTACACAATAGACCTAGCTCATGATGCCCTTGTTGGGAGCCAGAAATTCAAATTTTCGCATCACTAAGAATAATTTATGGAGATTCTAGCAACAGGAGGAAATTAATCTTCAACCCTTGAGTCCTAGCGGGCGTTACAACGCATGAAGGGATTCGTATACGGGCGATTCAGATCCTTATTCAACAACGTGCCTGCTTCAACACATTACCAGCCGGGGGTCCCTTTTTGTCGCAAGAGAGGTTTGAGAGAAATCCACAGCATGACCATGGTTATCTGCTCGTGTTCCCTCGAGGCCGCCAAGCCACTACGGAGGAAGGAGTAGTACGATGCGGCTATTCTCCCGTGTAAAGCGAACTTAAGCAAACCGATTGAAACAATTCGCAGTGGGTAATCTTACACAACCCATGTAATTACTAGGAAAGAATACATAGTTGGCTTACAATGCCACTTCCAAAACATGAGTAAACATTTTATCATACGAATCAATAGCGACCACGGAACCAAAATAAAGAGACTACCCCAAATGCTACACGGATCCCGATAAAGTGGGAACTGGAGCTCCACTCTTGATCAAGCTGACGAAACACCCTGAACAAACCTTCATCGGGGCTCCCTCCTTGAGCCGAAAATTAAAATCCCTGCGGTTATCGGCCCAAACTGGTTTTGGAAGTTCACATGAGTCAAGACTCACCAATCTCACACCGCAATCAAGACATTTAAGATTATGGAAGGAAGGTAGAGGTGGACTCAGCACGATACATAAGGTGGCTACGTTGGCGTAAAAGCGAAGAAGGAGCAAAGCATTGAACAACTAGATCGAAGTGATCCGAACAACCTCGTAAATAACTCCAACACCGGTTCACTTCCCGGATCCGAGAAGAGACATCCGATACTTGGATTGGGAAAAAGACAAACTTTGGGTTCCTACACGGATTAAGAAATTCCCATCTACCTTTCATACGCGGGCACGACTTTGAAGATAATACGCGGGGTGTCCAACCACCCATTATAAGCCTAGGAAGGATATTTTAGGGAGACCCGATCATCTGGAATCCGGACTACAAACATCTCGGCGTAATAAAACAAGACAGCAAAGCCCGAATGTCCGACAAATCGATAAGGAGCTGAACAATCTCGTTCTCGAGAGCACCCACGGATGGCATCCATCAACTAAAAGACCTCAAGTTTCCTGGGTATAAGGCTTATTTAAAATGGAAGGACATTGGGCCGGGGACAATAAAATGCCTTACTGCAAGAACCAAGGGAAAAACTAGGTGGCAAATGTTAAAACCCAAAGTTCCTTCGGAGGTTATTCAGCGGAACCTGTCAAGGGTCATAATCACCAACCTTGTAGCATAAAACAAGGAACATAACACCGTATGGCCGGAAAACTAAGTCGGCCCAAGGTGGACCAAAACACCAGGCTAAGGCCGACCTCACCCTTTTACCAAGATTAGAGCATTAATTAAAATAAAGATATTGTGGAAACCCAAAAAAACTGGTTCAACAAGGAAAACATCTCCATGTAACAAGGAACAAACTTCATCTTACGCAACCTATAACATAAGATGAGCAAGCGGTTAACAAATAGAATCAGTTGCAGGAAAAAGGATGGTTGGCTTGACCAGGCATATGGGAGGCATATTAAAGCAAGTATAGGCATCACATAGGCATAGCAAAAGAACAACATCTAGCAACAAGGAAAAGTGATTTCAAAAGGTATGGGCATCTTGCCAAGTCATAAGAGAAGAAAAAGGATTCCAAGAAGACAAAGGGAAAAATCAGAGCAGAAAATCCTTCACAACTCAAAGAAGCGAAAGCTAACGAGAAAAACCGGAAAAAGCAAACAACATGGTAAACACAAAGCATAAACATGTCATGATGCACAAACAAGAATGATGCATATGGGTTTAATGAGGATGGCATGGCAATATGCACAAACAACACTAAAGTTAAGTGGAGCTCAATATGCACAATATTTGACATCAATTATTTAGTTCTCTCCGGGTTATGTACCCAACAAGTAAATATTGGTTAACATCAAGTGGTGAACATAACAAAACTATACCATCTAAACAATTTAAATGGGGCGGATATAAAACAACAAATCCGGTAAATCCCTATGCATTTAGAAATTTAATAACAACAATTTGAAACATTTAAATGTTGTTAACATGATTGGATGACATATACAAGTGTTATGCAATTTTATGAAAATGTTGACATGGTTATGAAGCATTTTCCGGCAAAGGGTAATGTCAAAAATGATGCCACCAACAATCGATCTCGATAACGTTGAGATACCGATGAGAGCGAAGTGTGCGGATGTGTAGAACACGCAGAGATGGTGGGGTGCTCCGACTCTGGGTTCCCAGGGTGGCATGGAAAAAGGCGGGCAAAGACCTCTCGGACCGGTGCAAACACGAGTATCTCATACAACATGCATTAGTTGGTGTCATCTCGGGGTTATACCTTGAAGCGTGCCTTTCGAGCGGATCGAGTTCAAAGCGGTGTAGAAGTAGTTGTTCCGGGTCGTAGTGGGTAGTCGTTCTCGCTGACGGTAGTGTAAGTAAGCGTTCACGAGTCGTCGTGGGAATAGTCGTACCGGCGTCGGTAAGTACTCGCGATCTTGGCGATGGTAGTTGTACCGTTTTAGTAGATGTCGGGGTCGTCGTTAGAGTACACACGTTGTTGGGGTACTTATCGGTCCGGTCTTGGTGTAGATGTACATAGCAAGCGTAGTGGTACTGCGCCGCCGTCCTGGAACTTTTAATAAATCCGGAGGCGTCTTGGCGTTCCTGGTCTTGCAGTGTAGTCGAACTTGGCTCAACAAGGCAATGGAGGTAAATGGCGCGGCGTGCATAGAGCCCAGGTCACGGGCCAAACAGAGGCCTTGGCGGACTTGATAAAGGCAGCAGCAGGGTTTGAAGGTGGAGCTCAGAAAAAACCACAACGCAAAAGACAGCAGGAGGCCTTGTCATGCAGCGGCGGCCTGGTGAAGCGATGTGGCGCAGCAAAAGGCCAACAAGGTGTTGCGTGGTGATGGCCTCGGAGGGCCATGGCGGGTGCAGGCAGGAGGAGATGGTGAAACAAAGGCCATGGTGATCACCGATGCAAAGGGGGACGGCAGCGGAACTTGGGCGCGACGGCGAACTTGCAAAGGCGGCAAGGCGTGGTCGCGGGCTCCGACGGGGCGGAGGAGCTTGGCAGGACGGCGAGGAGGTTCTGCGAGGCTGGCGTCCATGACGAGGAAAGTGAGCAGTTCAAGCGGAGCTTGGCGAGTCTGGCGGGGAGGCCGCGGCAGGCGGAAGAGCCGACAACGATGGGGTCTCGGCGCTGCAGGGAAGGCTGGCGAGCTGGCTGGTCGTCGCGAAGGGCGACAGGAGGTCTGTGGCGACACCAAGAGGCGGAAAAAGGAGGTGGTCGGTGGGGTCTCGGGTGGAGGCGAAGGGATCGGGCGTGGGGAGATGGGGATCGGCGTTGCGGCCTAGAGGGGCGAGGGAGAGATGGAGACCGATGGGAGTGAGGAGGAGTTGGCTAGGGTTTAGGAGGGGCGGCTGGTGGGTGGTGGAGCGGGCGTCTGTTGGTCAGCCCAAGAGGCGGCTGGGTTGGCTCCTCTCCTCTCTTCTCTCTCTTCTCTTAAAACAGAGAAAAAAGGAAAGGGAAGAAAAAAAGGTTAGAGAAAGAGTTTGGGCATGGAGATTATTTCCACGGACTCGTAAAAATGTGCAGGTCCATAAAAAATAGGAGGCAAGATTGCAGGAATTAAATTCAAAGTCATTTGAATATAATTGAATGGGTTTGAACTAGGACTTGCTAAAGGAAGGTCCAAAAATGTTGTGAATTTTGGTGGAGCTTGGGAAAGCGATGAAAGAATATATGGCAAGGTTGGAAACCAAAATTAAGATAACAAAGGTATTGGGATAATTTGCAAGTGTGTTATGGTGATTTCCAAATTAAAGAAATATTTAATATAGCTCCCTAATATTGGGACGATATGTTATAAAAGAAGTCACCTTCCTCGATTTAAATAGATAAAAGATCTATCAAATTATTTAGTTGAGGTTGAGATGCAAAGGTTAATGACATGATGGCATGATGACATGATGCAATGTAAAAATAAAAGAGCAAGCACAAAAAAACACAAGAAACTTCGGAATAGCTGGAAGTCTTACGGAGCATCGGTCTCGGGGCATTACAACCTCCACCACTACAAGAGGATCTCGTCCAGATCTAGGATGGCCCGGGAGAAGCGGAAGAAAGAGATAAAACAAAGTTGCTTCTCGACAAACTAGTGAAACCACGAACCTTGAGAGGTTGAGCAAATCGAAAAAAGAATACAATGGAGGTGAGCGAGATTGCAAACACTGCGTTAGCGAGAAGAACAAAGAACATGATGAGAACCAAGAGCTAGGGGACAAGATAGATTTTGAAGCCACTCCGGTTAAAACAAGATAGAGAAGGAGTAAGAATGATATAATTTGGACAACACTCCATGAAAATGGAAGAATTAGAATCATGGACTTGGCAAAATGAAAGCACCTGGATGAGACTCTGTTAAAGAGGCGATAGACACAACACTCCGGTTAAATCGATAAGCAAGGAAAAGGACATGGTCTTGACAAAACAAGATGATGGGTCGAAGAGCAACATCACAATGCCTCCGGAAGAAAAATTGAAGATAGATCATTGGAATAAAGGAATGGAGAAGAAAATGACAACTTCTACCACAAATGAGTTTGGAAAGCACCCTTAAAAAGAAGGATAGAACGAAGTTGTTGGAAAACCAACAACGAAAAGAATAACCTTTAGTGGACTTATGGAAACATCTCAACATTATGATGTGACAAATGGCCACTAAAGGAAACAATTGATTTGAGTGAGAGCACCAAGGCGATGAAAAACTTCTTTCCAAGAGGATAGGGAAAACTTGGATCATTGATAAGCACCATAATAGCAACATTCCTTAGGGAAGGCTTTAGGTGAAAACATGACACAAGATAAATCCAACGAAGAGATTGGTGGATTTAAAATATCTCATTCTTGACAACATGTGAATCATGAAGCAGGAACTCAAATTGTCAAGAATGACATAACACCACCTCAAATGATAAGATAGAACAATTGCACTTTGGAATGCAGGAAGAAGAATATTTGAGCTCTTCCAACAAGAATCTTGAGAACACTTCGTGAATGAATTAAATCCTTGATGAACCACCATGAAGAAAATCCATGAAGAACTCCGGAAAAAGGATGATAGAAAGAAAGAAAGTTGGAAACACAAGGTGAAACCTTGCATGATAAGATGAAGCTTTGAAATGATATAACCGAGAAAACTTGGAACTCCGGAAAGAAAGATAAACAAATGAAATAAAGAATTTTGATGAACCTCCGGAATAAGGAATCGAATTTACTCGATGAAATAAGAATAAGAATTACATTATGCTCATCCTTCACCAATTAAATTGATGGCAAGCAATGGATTTGGCATACTACTTATTCTCGTGGAAGGATTAAGAAACACTGCCGAAACTTGGGAAGGTCTTCAATGAACCACGGTATGATTGAAAAGAATGAATGAATCTATATGATAACGAAGGAAGAGAACTCTTGAACAAACCACGTAATAACTTGAAAAGAATTGAAGAAAAGAAAGCGAATGCGAGAATAATTAGAAAAAACGAAGATGCTTGAGAGAATTTAGATATAAGAGATTGAAGAGATGACAAGCTGACTAGAGAATACTTGAGCGATGCAAATAAGATTTGAAGAGCGAGGCTGAAAGCTGGAATGAATAATTCTGAGATGATGGGCTCGAAGAATCAAACTGAAAAGACTCTGAATTGCTCCGGATGGGTGAAAAGAATTCTCACAATCAAAACAATTATGAGGATGGCAACAAACTAGAACCATGAATCTTGAAGATAATGGAGCAAGATTTAAGAAAACTCTTCTTGGTCTTCAAATCCAAGAATGCGATGAAAACACCACCATGAATTGTTGAGACACTCCGGAATAATGAAGAATAGAAAGATTGAACCAACGATGAAAAGAATGTGAAAGATCTTGGAGAAAGACATATGATGATGACAATTCATTCTTCGTCAAACGAAAAGAATTTGGAATAGCTCCAAGAAAATTAAAAGAAGGGTAAGATCACGGAAGAAGACTGGGTTAGGCCCTCAAAAAACACCGTTGACGAATTAAAGAGATTCGTCGGTTGAATTAAATGGCTTGAATGAGATAATTATCTCGAGATAAGCTTGAGCGGATTGGGAATGGAAATCGAATCTTCGAGATATCTTCAACACTCCGGAACAATTGAATAACAAGAACTGAAAGATTATGAGGTGCACGGTATGGGAAAACATTTCAAACAGGGAAAAGGATATGATCGACAAAGCTTGAATTGATTCCAGGGAAGATAAAGAACAAAGGATGATAAACTTGGAGCTTCCTTTAACATGTTCATGAGAATCATCGGATAAGAGCATTGAGGAAAAGAATGAAAGACTTCACATCCATCGATGGATATTTGATTAAGAAATCGAGTCCTTGCAGAAAAGGGTGGGAGGCGGAAAACAAAGACAACTAGGGACGGATGAAACAAACACCGTTGAAAAACTTAGAATTGATCTCAAATGTTGAAATGATCGAATCCACTTGAAGAACACGCCCGGTTGGAAAGAATTGACATCACAATCTCGATTATCAAAAGGATTAGTGCACCCATAGAAATATGAGAACACCGCTTGAAAGGTATGGAATCGACACTTGACATCAAAGCAACTCAAATACCACAAATAAAACAAAACAAAGGATTTGGCTTGAGAATAAGCAGAAACAAACATATGATAGATCCCATATCCGAATCATGTATCATTGGAAAGATATCCTCGAGATACTTGAATTCCCATTATAAACTCCCGAAACTTTCGGTTATGCAATCTGGTGTTGGGGATCGGGACACAAAATGTATCACCCAAACTAACAATACCTAGATCCATTGTATCCATCCGTCAACACATAACCAAGCAACCTTAAATCATTTACCTCGACCTTGAAAGCATCCGTTATCTGAGTCATGGCAATCTTGTTGGAAATATGCCCTAGAGGCAATAATAAATTAGTTATTATTATATTTCCTTGTTCATGATAATCGTTTATTATTCATGCTATAATTGTATTGATAGGAAACTTCGATACATGTGTGGATACATAGACAACACCATGTCCCTAGTAAGCCTCTAGTTGACTAGCTCGTTAATCAATAGATGGTTACGGTTTCCGACCATGGACATTGGATGTCATTGATACGGATCACATCATTAGGAGAATGATGTGATGGACAAGACAATCCTAAGCCTAGCACAAAGATCGTGGTTAGTATGGTAAAGCTTTTCTAATGTCAAGTATCATTTCCTTAGACCATGAGATTGTGCAACTCCGGATACCGTAGGAATGCTTTGGGTGTACCAAAGCGTCACAAGCGGGTGACTATAAAGGTGCACACAGGTATCTCGAAAGTGTCTGTTGGGTTGGCACGAATCGAGGCTGGGATTTGTCACTCCATGTCGGAGAGGTATCTGGGCCCTCGGTAGACATCATCATAATGTGCACAATGTGACCAAGGGGTTGATCACGGGATGATGTGTTCAAGCGAGTAAAGAGACTTCCGATAGCGAGATTGAACAAGGTATCGGATACCGCGATCGAATCTCGGGCAAGTCAATACCGCTAGACAAAGGGAATTGAATACGGGATTGATTGAGTCCTCGACATCGTGGTTCATCCGATGAGACCATCGTGGAACATGTAGGAGCCAACATGGGTATCGGATCCCGCTGTTGGTTATTGACGGAGAACGTCTGGTCATGTCTACATGTCTCCGAACGTAGGGTCTACACATAAGGTTCGATGGCGCTAGGGTTATAAAGGAAGTTTGTATGTGGTTCGAATGTTTTGAGTCGGATGAGATCCCGGACGTCACGAGGAGTTCGGAATGGTCGGGAGGTAAAGATTTATATATGGGAAGTCCTATTTTGGTCACGGAAAAGTTTGGGTTTTCGGTAATGTCGGACCACGGGAGGTCGAGGGTCCAAAGTGGGGCCACCAACCCGGAAGGCTGCATGGGCCAAGTGTGGGAGGGACCAGCCCTAGGTGGGCTGGGCGCCCCACCAGGCCCAAGGCATGGGAAAGAGTGGGAGGTGCAAACCCTAGGTCGGATGGGCCTTAAGGCCCACCTAGTGGGCGCCCCTCTCCCCCGCCCCCCTAGATGGAATCTAGGGCTGGCCGCACCCTGGGGTGGAAACTTAAAGCAACCCCTTCCCCTATATATACTTGAGGTTTTGGGGCTGCCATACACATGAGTTTTCTCCCTCTTTGCGCAGCCCTCCCTCCTCCTCCTCCTCTCTCGTGGTGCTTGGCAAAGCCTGCTGGATTGCCAGCTCCTCCATCACACCCCGTTGTGCTGCTGCTGGATGGAGTCTCCTCAACCTCTCCCTCTCTCCTTGCTGGATCAAGGCGTGGGAGGCGTCACCCGGGCTGTCGTGTGTTGAGCGGAGGTGCCGTCCGTTCGGCACTAGGATCTCCGGTGATTTGGATCACGAGCACGACTCCTTCAACCCCGTTCTCTTACGCTTCGCTTAGCGATCTACAAGGGTATGTAGATGCACTCTCCTTCCCTCGTTGCTAGTTTCTCCATAGATAGATCTTGGTGACACGTGGGAAAATTTTGAATTTCTGCTCGTTCCCAACAGTGGCATCATGAGCTAGGTCTATTCGTAGATTCTTTGCAGGTAGAACACAAAAGTAGTTGTGGGCGTTGATTTTGTTCAATATGCTTACCGTTACTAGTCCAATCTTGTTTGACGGTATTGTGGGATGAAGCGGCCGGACCGACCTTACGTACCTTACATGAGACAGGTTCCACCGGTGACATGCACTTGGTGCATAAGGTGGCTAGCGGTGCCGATCTCTCCCACTTTAGTCGGACGGATTCGATGAAAAGGGTCCTTATGAAGGGTAAATAGAAATTGGCATATCACGTTGTGGTTTTGCGTAGGTAAGCGTTCTTGCTAGAAACCCTGCAGCCACGTAAAACATGCAAACAACAATTAGAGGGCGTCTAACTTGTTTTGCAGGTATGCTATGTGATGTGATATGGCCAAGAAGAATTGATGAATGATATGTGATGTATGAGATTGATCATGTTCTTGTAATAGGATTCACGACTTGCATGTTGATGATATGACAACGGCGGAACCATAGGAGTTGTCTTTATTTATTGTATGACCTGCGTGTCATTAAACACGCCATGTAATTACTTTACTTTATTGCTAACGGTAGCCATAGTAGTAGAAGTAATAGTTGGCGAACAACTTCATGAAGACACGATGATGGAGAACATGGTGTCATGCGGTGGCGATGATGATCATGGAGCCCCAAGATGGAGATCAATGGAGCTATATGATATTGGCCATATCATGTCACTACTATATAATTGCATGTGATGTTTATTATGTTTATGCATTTGTTTACTTAGAACGCGGTAGTAAATAAGATGATCCCTTACAACAATTTCAAAGTGTTCCCCTAATTGTGCACCGTTGCTAAAGTTAATACTTCTAAGCACCACGTGATGATCGGGTGTGATGGATTCTTACGTTCACATACAGCGGGTGTAAGACAGATTTAACACGAAACACTTAGGGGTAACTTGCGAGCCTAGCATGTCGACATGGCCTCGGAACATAGAGACCGAAAGGTCGAGCATGAGTCTATAGTGAATCGATCAACATGAAGATGTTCACCTGATGACTAGTCCGTCTCACGTGATGATCGGACACGGCCTAGTTGACTCGGATCATGTAATCACTTAGATGACTAGAGGATGTCTATCTGGTGGGAGTTCATAAGATGAACTTAATTATCCTGAACATAGTCAAAAGATCTTTGCAAATTATGTCGTGGCTGGCGCTTTAGTTCCTTTTTATGTTCCTAGAAAATATAGTTGAAAGTTGGATGGCGATTATGCGGACAGTGAAAGCTTATGTCCTAATGGACCTCGGTGTTTGAACCCCAAGCGTCGTATGTGGATGTTGCAACATCGGACATACCGTTTTGATAACTCATGAATTGAGTTAAATGGTTTAGAGTAGAGGCACCAAAGGCGTTTCTGAAACATATAAGATGTTTCAAGGGCTGAAATTGGGATTTCAGGCTTGTGCCCGTCAAAAGGTATAAGACCTCCGAGGATTTTCTTAGCCTGCAAACTAAGGGAGAAAAGTTCAATCGTTGAGCTTGTGCTCAGATTGTCAGTGCAACAATCACTTGAATCGGTGGGAGTTCATCTTCCGGATGAGATAGTGATGTTTCTCAAAGTCATTGCCACCAAGCTGCTAGAGCTTCGTGATGAACTATAAATATCAGGGATAGATATGATGATCCTGAGGTTATTCACGATGTTTGACACATGTAGAAATCAGAAGGAGCATCAATTGTTGATGGTTGGTGAAACCACTAGTTTCAAGAAGGGCAAGGGCAGAAGGATACTTCATGAAACGGCAAATCAGCTGCTGCTCTAGTGAAAAACCCAAGGTTGAACCCAAACCCGAGACTAAGTGTTCGTAATAAGGGAACAACCACTGGAGCAGAATTACCCTAGATACTTGGTAGATAAGAAGGCTGGCAAGGTCGATAGAAGTATATTGGATATACATTATGTTAATGTGTACTTTACTAGTACTCCTAGTAGCACCAGGGTATTAGATACCGGTTCGGTTGCTAAGTGTTAGTAACTTCGAAATAAAAGCTATGGAATAAGCGGAACTAGCTAAAGGTGAGCCGCGATATGTGTTGGAAGTGTTTCCAAGTTTGATGTGATCAAACATCATACGCCCTCTACCATCAAGATTAGTATTAAACCAGAATAAATGACATTTGGTGTTTTGCGTTGAGCATAGACATGATTGGATTATGTCTATCTGCTAATTATTCATTTAAGGAGAATAATGGTTACTCTATTTATTTACCTTGATGGTCTTGCACCTAAATGAATGGTTTATTGAATCTCGATCGTAGTGATAACATTTTCATGCCAAGGTATAAGATAGTAATGATAGTACCACTTACTTGTGGCACTGCCATGTAAGTCATATTGGTATAAAAGCATGAAGAAGCTCCATGTTGATGGATCTTTGGACTCACTCGTTTTGAAAAGTTGAGACATGCAACCATGTCTATTGGTGTATCATGATGAAACTCCATGCAGATGGATCATTTGGACTCACTTGATTTTGAATCACTTGAGATATGCAAATCATACCACATGGGCAAGATGTGAAAAGCCTCGTTTGAGAAGATGGAACAAGATAGCAACTTGTTGGAAGTAACACATTTTGATGTGTGCAGTCAATGAGTCTTGAGGCATCGATGAATATCATTATGTTCTTACTTCAGGATGATTGAGTAGATGTTGAGTATATTTACTTGATGAAATTCAAGTTTGAATTATTGAATGGTTCAAGTAATTTCAGATGAAGTTGAAGATCATCGTGACAAGAGGACAAGATGTCTGATATGATCATAGAGATGAGTATCTGAGTTCTGAGCTTTGGCACACAATTAAGACATTGTGGAAATTGTTTCACAATTTATACGCTGGAACACCATAGTTTGATGGTGTGTCCGAACATCATAGTTGCACCCTATTGGATATAGTGCGTACCATGATGTCTCTTTGAATTACCACTATCGTTTATGGGTTAGGCATTAGAACAACCACATTCACTTTAAATAGGGCACCACGTAATTCCGTTGAGGCGACACCGTTTGGATAAACCTAAGTTGTCGTTTCATAAAAGTTTGGGGCGCTTAGGTGAAAAAGTTTCAGGTTGATAAGTCGAACCCAGCGGATAAAATGCATCTTCATAGGACACCCAAAATAGTTGGGTATACCTCCTAATTCAGATCAAAAGCAAAAGTGATTGTTTCTTGAATCGGGTCCTTTCTGAGAAAAGTTTGTCTCGAAAAGTTGAGTGGGAGGATGGTGGAGACTTGGTGAGGTTATTGAACCATCACTTCAACTAGTGTGTAGCAGGGCAAGGAAGTTGTTCGTGGCACCTACACCAATTGAAGTAAAGCTTATGATAGTGATCATGAAGTTTGGATCAAGTCACTACCGTACCTCGTGGGGTGACAAGGATGCGTCCACTTGAGTGGAGGTAATCCTGTCTTGAAGGTCATGTTGCTGAAAACAATGAACCTATCGAGCTATGGGGAGCGATGGTGGGCCTAAATTCCGACAAATGGTTAGAAGCCATGAAATCCGAGCAGGATCCATGACTTTGGTGGACTTGCCCGATGATCGGCAAGCCATTGAGATAAATGGATCTTTAAGAAGAAGGCGGACGTGGGCGGTAATGTACCGTCTATGAAGCTCGACTTGTGGCGAAGAGTTTTCACAAGTTCAAGAGTTGCCTCGATGAGATTTTCTCATCCGTAGCGATCTTAAATCCCGGAATCATGTTAGCATTAGCTGCATTTATGAAATCTGGCGGATGGATGTCAAACGAGTTTCCTTACCGTCTTAGAGGAAAGGTTGTATGTGATACAATCGAAAGTTTTTATCGATCCTAAGGATGCTAAAAGGTATCTGGCTCCAGCGATCCTTCTAAGGCTGGAGTAAGCATCTCGGAGTTGGAATGTGCGCTTTGATGAGATGATCAAAGATTTTGGGTTTATACAAAGTTTATGAGAAACTTGTATTTCCAAAGAAGTGAGTGGGAGCACTATAAATTTCGATGAGTATTGTTGTTGACATATTGTTGATCGAAATGATGTAGAATTTCTAGAAAGCATAGGTTATTTGAAAGGTGTTTTCAATAGAAAACCTGGATTAAGCTACTTGAACATTGAGCATCAAGATCTATAAGGATAGATAAAATGCTTAATGGAACTTTCAAATGAGCACATACCTTGACATAATCTTGAAGGTGTTCAAGATGGATCGATCAAAGAAGGAGTTCTTGCCTGAGTTGTAAGGTATGAAGTTAAGAGTTAAAAGCTCGACCACGGCAGAAAAGAAGAAAGGGCGAAGGTGTCCCCTATGCCTTAGACATAGGCTCTATAGTATGCTATGTTGTGTACCTGCCGGAAGTGTGCCTTGCCATGAGTCGATCAAGGGTACAAGAATGATCCAGAATGGATCATTGGACATCGTCAAAATTGTCCTTGGAGTAAATAAGGACATGTTTCTCGATTATGGAGGTGATAAAGAGTTCGCGTAAAGAGTTCGTCGATGCAAACTTAACACCTATCCGGATAGCTCGAGTAGAATCGGATCGTATAGTGGAGCAACCATTTGGAATAGCTCCAAGTGGGCGTGGAAGCAGCATTTACAATATGACCTAGAGATATGTGAAGTACATACGGATCTGAATGTTGCGACCGTTGACTAAAACCTCTCTCACAAGCAAAACATGATCAAACCCCAAAACTCATTAGTCTTAATCACATGATGATGTGAACTAGTTTAGTGACACTAGTAAACTCTTTGGATGTTGGTCATATGGCGATGTGACCTATCGTGTTAATCACATGGCGATGTGAACTAGATTATTGACTCTAGTGCAAGTGGGAGATGTTGGAAATATGCCCTAGAGGCAATAATAAATTAGTTATTATTATATTTCCTTGTTCATGATAATCGTTTATTATTCCATGCTATAATTGTATTGATAGGAAACTCAGATACATGTGTTGATACATAGACAACACCATGTCCCTAGTAAGCCTCTAGTTGACTAGCTCGTTAATCAATAGATGGTTCGGTTTCCTGACCATGGACATTGGATGTCATTGATAACGGGATCACATCATTAGGAGAATGATGTGATGGACAAGACAATCCTAAGCCTAGCACAAAGATCGTAGTTAGTATGCTAAAGCTTTTCTAATGTCAAGTATCATTTCCTTAGACCATGAGATTGTGCAACTCCGGATACCGTGGAATGCTTTGGGTGTACCAAGCGTCCCAACTGGGTGACTATAAAGGTCAACGGTATCTCCGAAAGTGTCTTGGGTTGTACGAATCGAGGCTGGGATTTGTCACTCCGTGTGAGGAGGTATCTCTGGGCCCACTCGGTAGGACATCATCATAATGTGCACAATGTGACCAAGGGGTTGATCACGGGATGATGTGTTCGAAGCGAGTAAAAGACTTTCGATAGAGATTGAACAAGGTATCGGTATACCGACGATCGAATCTCGGGCAAGTCAATACCGCTAGACAAAGGGAATTGAATACGGGATTGATTGAGTCCTTGACCCGTGGTTCATCCGATGAGATCATCGTGGAACATGTAGGAAGCAACATGGGTATCCAGATCCGCTGTTTGTTATTGACGGGAGAAACGTCTCGGTCATGTCCATGTCTCCGAACCGTAGGGTCTACACATAAGGTTCGATGGCGCTAGGGTTATAAAGGAAGTTTGTATGTGGTTGCGAATGTTGTTGAGTCCGGATGAGATCCCGGACGTCACGAGGAGTTCGGAATGGTCGAGTAAAATTTATATATGGAAGTCCTATTTTGGTCACCGGAAAAGTTTGGGTTTTGTAATGTACCGGATCACCGGGAGGTCGAGGTCCACCAAGTGGGGCCACCAACCCGAAGGCTCGTGGGCCAAGTGTGGGAGGGACCACCTAGGTGGGCTGGGCGCCCCACCAGGCCCAAGGCGTGGAAGGTGGGAGGTGCAAACCCTAGGTCGAGATGGGCCTTAAGGCCCACCTAGTGGGCGCCCCTCTCTCCCCTTGGCCCCCCTAGATGGGATCTGGGCTGGCCGCACCCGGGTGGGAAACTCTAAAGGCGCCCCCTTCCCCCTATATATACTTGAGGTTTTGGGGCTGCCATACACATGAGTTTTCTCCCTCTTGGGCGCCCTGCCTCTCCTCCTCCTCCTCTCCCGTGGTGCTTGGCGAAGCCTGCTGGATGCCACGCTCCTCCATCACCACCCGCCGTTGTGCTGCTGCTGGATGGAGTCTTCCTCAACCTCCCTCTCTCCTTGCTGGATCAAGGCGTGGGAGGCGTCACCGGCTGTTCGTGTGTTGAGCGCGAAGGTGCCGTCCGTTCGGCACTAGGATCTCCGGTGATTTGGATCACGGCAATCGACTCCTTCAACCCCGTTCTCTTCACGCTTCCGCTTAGCGATCTACAAGGGTATGTAGATGCACTCTCCTTCCCTCGTTGCTAGTTTCTCCATAGATAGATCTTGGTGACCGTGGGAAAATTTTGAATTTTGCTCGTTCCCCAGCGGGGCATCATGAGCTAGGTCTATTGCGTAGATTCTTTGCAAGTAGAACACAAAGTAGTTGTGGGCGTTGTTTTGTTCAATATGCTTACCGTTACTAGTCCAATCTTGTTTGACGGTATTTGGGGATGAAGGGCCGGACCGACCTTAACACTTACATGGACAGTTCCACCGGTGACATGCACTTTGCATAAGGTGGCTAGCGGGCCGCCTCCCACTTTAGTCGGGCGGATTCCATGAAAAGGGTCCTTATGAAGGGTAAATAAAATTGGCATATCACGTTGTGGTTTTGCGAGGTAAGCGTTTTGCTAGAAACCCATAGCACCCGTAAAACATGCAAAAACAATTAGGGCGCTAACTTGTTTTTGCAGGGTATGCTATGTGATGTGATATGGCCAAGAAGAATTTGATGAATGATATGTGATG
>JAHIAM010005702.1:0-23892 GCA_021605205.1 Aegilops longissima | reverse complement strand
ACCTGTAACGGAACCGCTAAGTTCGACTACCTTCGTGTGTACCACTACTTCGGCGACGAGATGCACCACTACAAACGAACGTGGAACGCTCTACTTTCTACTTCCTCGGCGATCATCGCGAGAACGACTACTTCTCTAC
This sequence comes from Aegilops longissima, assembly GCA_021605205.1. Lineage (NCBI taxonomy): Eukaryota > Viridiplantae > Streptophyta > Magnoliopsida > Poales > Poaceae > Aegilops > Aegilops longissima. The sequence goes on along the minus strand of JAHIAM010005702.1, from coordinate 23,753 downwards.
TTCCTCGACGACCCGTGAACGCCTACTTCCCTCTACGAACGCGAACCCGCCCCGCTTGAACGTTCAAGGTATAACCCGAGATGACCGACCGTGTCCGAATCATCCTTGCGATGCCCTCTTTGCCATGCCACCGCCTGCGGGAACCCGTAGTCGGGAACACCCCACCATCTTGCATGACTCCGCTCACCCCTTCTTTTTGCATCGGTATCTCCGTGAGCTACCGGAACCGATATGTTGCCGTGGCACCCCTTTCTTCCACCACGTGACATAATGCTTCTTCATGCTCATGTTAACGCTTATAAAAATTGCATAAACTTGCTCATGTCATCCGTGATCATGATAACAACATTTAAATGTTTATAATTGTTGTTTGCTATATTTTGCATAAATGCCATGCTAAAATGATTTATTTCATAACTTAATAACCGTAGCTCCATTTTAAATAAATTATATATGTAAATGGGGTAGAAAATATGCCTAGTTTAACATGGTAGCATTGCTTTGCATGTTTAACAACTCTAAAATATGCTTTAGGACAGATCTGTTCCAATCCATAATATTGCACATGAGGATTTTCCGAATTGTTGTTCGTTGTTTCCGCCTCATTTAAACTTGCCTAGATAGGTAGTTTCATTATGCTTCACCTCTTGCCATGTTTAATAACATTTAATATTGTTGAGTACCTAATCAAGAGAGAACTAAATAATTGATGGGAGAGCCATCAATATGCAACTCGCTGCATATTGAGCTCCACTTAATTTGTAGGATTGTTTGCATATTGCCATGCCATGCTATTTAAACCGGACATGCATCATACTTGTTTGTGCATCATGCCATGTTTATGCTTGTGTGTTTACTATGTTGTTTGCTTCTTTCCGGTTGCTTCTCTCGTTAGCTTCTGCTCTGCTCCGGAGTTGTGAGGATTCATTCGACTTCGTCCGCTTGTCTTCTTCATGGACTCGCTCTTCTTCCTTATGGATTTCAGGCAAGATGACCATACCTCTAAATCACTTCTATCTTTGCTTGCTAGTTGCTCGCTTTTGCTATGCCTATGCTACGATGCCTAGCACTTGCTTATCATGCCTCCCATATTGCCATGTCAAACCTCTAACCATCCTTTCCTAGCAAACCGTTGTTTGGCTATGTTACCGCTTGCTCAGCCCTCTTATAGCGCTGTTAGTTGCAGGTGAAGATGAAGTTGTTCCTCGTTGAACATGGAGTTGTTGTTCCTTGTTGAACATGTTTACTTGTTGGGATATCACAATATATCTTATTTAATTAATGCATCTATATACTTGGTAAAGGGTGGAAGGCTCCGCCTTATGCCTGGTGTTTTGTTCCACTCTTGCCTCTAGTTTCCGCCATACCGGTGTTATGTTCCCGGATTTTATGCGTCCTAACGCTGTCGGGTGATTTATGGGACCCCTTGACAGTTCGCTTTGAATAAGACTTTTCCAAAGAAGGCCCAACATTGGTTTTACCATTTGCCTCACCTATGCCCTTTTCCCTTGGGTTTCCTGAGCCCGAGGGTCATCTTTATTTTAGCCCCCGGCCGCTTCTTCGAGTGTTGGTCCGAACCGAGCAGATCATGGGCCACCTCGGGCAACTCGAGGGCTGGTTTTACTCAGAGGCTGACTTATCCGGTGTGCCTCGAGACCGAGATATGTGCAGCTCCTATCAGATTTGTCGGCACATCCGGGTGGCTTTGCTGGTCTTGTTTTATTGCTGTGAAATGTCTTGTAGCCGGATTCCGAGACTGATCGGGTCTTCCGGGAGAAGGAATATCCTTCGTTGATCGCGAGAGCTTATCATGGGTTGTTGGGACACCCTGCAGGGTTTTGAACTTTCAAAGCCGTGCCCGCGTTATGTGGCGATGGGAATTTGTTAATGTCCGCTGTAGAAAACCCGGTTGATCTTAATTAAAATACACCAACCGTAAAGCGTGAATCGTGGAGTGTCTTTTCGGGTTGATCGAGAGGAGAACACGGTTTCGGGTTATGTCTCGACGTAAGTAGGAGTTCAGGATCACTTCTTGATCATAGTTGTTCGAATTGCTTTTGCCTTTCTTCTCGCCTCATTTGCATGTAGCCACCATATATGCTAGTCGCTTGCTGCAGCTCCACCTCACTACCCTGTCCTACCTTTAAGCTTAAATAGTCTTGATCTCGGGGTGTGAGATTGCTGAGTCCCCTGACTCATGATACTTCCAAAACCAGTTTGTGTGCCGATGAAACCGCAGGTGATGCACCCGAGCTCAAGGAGGAGCTCGATGAAGACTTTGTGCATTGTGTTGTTTCGCTTCAGCTGATCAAGAGTGGAGCTCAGCTTGGGACGATCCGGGATCTGTAGCATTTGGGGTAGTCTTTTATTTTGGTTCCGTAGTCGGATCTTGATTGTATCTGTATGATGTAATGTTTTACTCATGTATTGTGTGAAGTGGCGATTGTAAGCCATCTATGTGTCTCTTTCCCTTATGTATTACATGGGTTGTGTGAAGATTACCTCACTTGCGACATTGCTTTCAATGCGGTTATGTTTCTAAGTCGTGCTCTCGACACGGGAGATATAGCCGATCGAGGGCGCTTCAAGTTGGTATCGAGCCTTCCCGACTTAGGAGCCCCTACTTGATTGTTTGTCATGCTTGTTGAGTCTAGAACGGAAAATGTTTTGAGTCTTAGGATTATATATATCGGAGAGTAGGATTTTTTACTCCTCACCCCTTCGTCGCCTCCGTGAGGTATCCCGACATAGAGTTTTGACTTTTCTCCTCAAATTTCACTAAATTTTTTTTAGGATCACGGGTATCTTGGAATCGTTCGATGGTTTTGTGACGAGAACATTGTTCTTGGTGCCTCCCGACATTTAGGGTTGTGGCAGTGTCCCGGGAGTTGAGCCCGAGGTGTTGTCGCCACAATTTTATCGCTGTGTCTCGAATACCTGAGTTTTACCGACATCGAAATCTCTTTTGTGCAGCTTGTTGGTGAGATAACCTGATAGCCCAAGATCGTGGCGTGAAAAGGGAGTATTGCCATGACTTGTATAACGGAATGTTTTTCAAGGTCGAGGTACACGATTTCAAGGTTTCTTGGTTATGTGTTGAAGGATGGATACAATGATCTAGGTATTGTTAGTTTGGGTGATATATTTTGTGTCCTCGTATCCCCAACACCAAATTGCATAACCAGAAAGTTTCGAGTTTATAGGTGGAATTCTAGTAGCTTACAGATATCTTTCCGATGATGTATGATTTGAGATTGGGGTTCAAAGTTCAGTGGTCCGCCCATTCACGGTCCGACGATTAAGTGGTCGCGTAGACGCCTTAAAGAATCCTTTGGCTATGCTGATTCGGGACGCCTTGTTTGTCATTCGTGACGCCCTATATACGTCAGGTCCGTAGGGCCCCACCACGAACACTTTGGGCGTAAATTCTATCATGTGTTTGTTCCGCTTATTCTGCAAGCCAACCTTTGTTTTGTTCCGCTTTGTGGTATTCGAGTTGCTTCAAGTCAAGTGTTGATTCCATACCTTTTCTAATTGGTGTTCTCATATTGCTATGTGAACACTAATCCTTCTTGATCACCGAGCTTGTCATGTTAATTCTTTTCTCAACCGGCGTGTTTCTTCAAGTGGATCCGATCATTTCACATTCGCAAGATCAATTCTAAGCTTTTTCTCAACGGTGTTCGCTTTCATCCGACCCAAGTTGTTTTGATTTCCCGCCTCCCACCCTTTTTCTTCAAGGACTCAGATTTTTAATCAAGTATCCATTTTATTGAGTGAAGTTCCTCCATTCTTTTCCTTAAATGTTTTATCGTGATTTCTCATGAAGACGCTTAAGGAAGCTTTTACTTTATCATTGTTCCATTCTAATTTTCTTCTCCGTGGATTTAAGTCAAGTTTTCAGTGTTGATCGATTCTTTCGCCATTTCAAATGCTTTCATGCTCTGCATCTCTTAATCATCCACTTCTCACTATTCAATTGTTCCGAGTGTTGAAGATATCTCGTAAGATTCTAGTTTCCATTCTCAATTCACTCAAGTTCTTTTGAGGTTGTTATCTCATTCAAGCCATTTAATTCTACCGTGCAATATCTATTTCAAACAATTGTTCAACGGTGTTTCTTTTGAGGGCCCATAACCCATGTGTCTTTTTCCAGATCTTACCCGACTTTTTTATTTTCAGAGCTATTCCTAATTCATTGCAAAGTTTGACGAAGAATGATTTATCATCACCAAATGTCTTTCTCCAAGATCTTTCAAATTCTTTTCATCTTGTGGGTCAACCTTCCTAATTTTCATTCCGGAGTGCTTCAATAATTCATGGTGATGTTCTCGTCATCATTCTTGAATTTTGAAGACCAAGAAGAGTTTCTTTTTAATCTTGCTCCATTCTCTTCAAGATTCATGGTTCTAGCTTCATGCATTCCTCTCATAATTGTTTTAGATTGTGAGAATTCTTTTCACCCACCCGAGCATTTCAGAGTCTTTTCAGCTTGATTCTTTGGAGCCCATCATCTCGTAATTATTCATTCAAGCTGCTCAACTCTTGTTTTCCAAATCCCACCGTGGTTCCATCAAGACCTTCTCAAGTTTGCGCTTATATCTCTATCTCGTAATCATTTATCAATGAGAATAAGTAGTATGCCTAATCCATTGCTTGTCATCAATTTAATTGGTGAAGGATGAGCATAATGTAATTTTATTCTTGTTTCATCGAGTAGATTCAATTCCTTATTCCGGAGGTTCATCAAAATTTTGGTTTCATTTATTCATTTTTCTTTCCGAGTTCCAACTTTCTCAGCTTATATCATTTCAAAGCTTCATCTTGTCACCGCAAGGCTTCACCTTGTGTTGTCAACTGCTCTTTCTTTTATCATCCTTTTGTTTACCGGAGTTCTTCATGGAGGCTCTACATGGTGGTTCGTCAAGGATTCTTTTCATTTCTCCAATTGTTCATCAAGATTTCTCTCGAGTTAAGATCCGCTGCCATACTCAAAATTGAACATGGTGCTCAACACATGTTTTGTTTTGAGGAGTTCAAGTATTCTTCATCTTGCATTCCAAAGTGCAATTTGTTCTACCTTATCATTTGAGGTGGTGTTATGTCATTCTCGACAATTTGAGTTCGTGTTTCATGATTCACATGTTGTCAAGAATGAGGTATTTTAAATCCATCAATCTCTTCATTGGAGTTGTCTTGGGATATATTTCACCTAAAGCTTTTCCCAAGGATTGTTGCTATTTATGGTGCTTATAAATGACCCAAGTTCTTCATTTGTCCTCTCGTGAAATAAGTTTCTCGCCTCCTTGTTGTTATCAATCCAATCGCTTGTTTCATGGTGGCAGAATTTCACCTCGCTTTTGTAAAGATCATGTCCTTTTCCTTGCTTATCGCTTTTAACCGAGTGTTGTGTCTATCGCCTCTTTAACCGGAGTCTCATCCAGTGCTTTCCTTTGCCTAGTCCATGTTCAATTCTTCCATTTAGTCGGAGTGCTGCTCAAATTATATCAATTTTATTCCTTGTCTATCTAGTTTTAACCGGAGTGGTGTCAATATCTATGTTATCACTTAACCTCTTGGTTCTCGTCAGATCCCATGTTCCTCTTTTCTAATGTAGTGTTTTCAACTTTCTTCATCTTCATTGTTTTCTTTCTTTCATTTTGTTCAACCTCTCAAGGTTCTTTGGTTTCACTCGCTTGTCGGAGAAGCAACTTAGTTTTACCTCTTCCTCTTCCGCTTTTCTCCGGTGCCATCCTAGATCTCGGGACGAGATCCTCTCGTAGTGGTGGAGTGTTGTGACGCCCCAAGACCGGAGCTTCAGTTGCCTTCCAGGGTTTCCGAGTTCTGTCGTGTGGTTTGTTTTGTTTTTGCATTGCATCATGTCATCATGCCATCATGCCATTTAATTTTTAAAACTCTTCTAAATAAATTGTATGGATTTTTTTCGATCCATTTAAACCGAGGGATTCACATGGTGACTTCTCTTTATAACATATCCTCCCAATATTAGGGAGCTATATTAAAAATATTCCATTGTTTTGGAGATCATCATAACACACTTGCAAAAATCCCAATGCCTTTCATTATTTCTACTCTTGGCCTCTAACTTTGTCACTTGTCCTTTCATCATTTTTCCGGAGCTCTACCAAAACTCTCAACATTTTTGGAAACTCCTAGAACCTACCCTAGTTCAAACCTTTTGAATTAAATTCAAAGAAATTTGAATTTATTCTTTCAATCTTGGTCTTTCCTAATTTTCTCGGACCTAACATTTTTTTTGAGTCCGGGAAATTTATTCGTGAGTCCAATTTTGCTCCCTAAACCCCCCTCTTCATTTATTATTCTTCTCTTGTTTTCTGTTAAAGAATATAGAAGAGAGAGGGAGAGCCCAGCCGGCCCCTGGCCATTTCCCTCCCTCCAGGCCGGCCACTGTGGCCCAAGGCCTCCCTGCCCATCTGCAGCCTAAGCAGGCCCAGCCGGCCCACCACTCCCTAACCCTAGCTCTCGCCTGATCCCTCACTCTCTCCCTCGTCTCTCCCACACGCAAGCAGCGCCGAACCCGCCTCCCTCTCGATCCCTTCTCCTCTCTTCACTCGATCTCCCATCTCCTCCATGCCTCGCCTCCTCCCGATCCCTCGGCCTCCTTCCTCCCTCCAGGCGCCACCTCGCCTTCTTCTCCCTCGCCCTCGCAGCCTTCGAGCCCTCCACCTCCTCGCACAGGCCTCTCCACTCGCCTCTTCTCATCGCCAGCCCCATGCCCTGTCGCCGCTTCCTCGCCACTGGCGCCTGAGGAGCTGCGCTGAGCCTGAGCCCATGTCGGCCTCCTCGCCATTGGGTCGGACTCTCCTTCATATTCCTTCGCCGACCTCAGGCCACAGGTTCTCCTGGCGCCAAGCCTTTGCCTCCTCATGGCCTCCCCTGCGACCCTCCGCCTCAAGGCCTGGTCCTCCTCGCCCTCCTTCCTCTCTCCACCATTGCCGTCCCAACTCCGCGCCTTGCCTCGCCTCCCATCCCATGCCCTTCTCCTCGCCGCTTCCTCGATCGCCTTCTGCCCGACGCCATGGCCGCCGCCTGTCAAGCTTCCGGCTGGTCCAGCGCTTCGGTCTCCTCGAGCACCTGAGGCCTCATGCAGCCTCCCTGGCCGCCTGCTCTGCTGTTTGCTGTTGCCATCACCGCTTGCCTTTGGCTCATCCGGGTAGCCTCCTTGTGCTCTGCAGTCCCCAAGTTCCTCAAGATCATAACCTGAGTCGGTGTGATTTTTGTCAAGTCCTTCTTCGATTTTGCCAAGTACCAGTCAACGAGGACGCTCGATTCCGCCTGTTCACCACTGGTGGATGCACAAGTACCACGACGCCTTTGGGAGACCCGCTTGCAAGTTCAACTACACGAATCGCAAGTTCCGCCCCGAACGTACCACTACCGTCATGAAGTTCCTCTACCGTCAATTCAACATCTACGAGAACGGTACCACTACCGTCGCCAAGACTCGTGTAACGGAACCGCTGTTCGACTACCTTCGTGTACCACTACTCCGATGACGAGATGCACCACTACAAACGAACGTGAACGCTTCACTTCTACTTCCTCGGCGATCATCGCGAGAACGACTACTTCTCTACTTCCTCGACGACCCGCGGAACGCCTACTTCCTCACGAACGCGAACCCGCCCCGCTTGAACGCTCAAGGTATAACCCGAGATGACCGACCGTGTCCGAATCATCCTTGCGATGCCCTCTTTTGCCATGCCACCGCTCCGTGGGAACCCGTAGTCGGGAACACCCCACCATCTTGCATGACTCGCTCACACCCCTTCCTTTTGCATCGGTATTCCGTGAGCTACCGAACCGATATGTTGCCGTGGCACCCTTTCTTCCACCACGGTGACATAATGCTTCTTCATGCTCATGTTAACGCTTTCATAAAATTGCATAAAACTTGCTCATGTCATCCGTGATCATGATAACAACATTTAAATGTTTATAATTGTTGTTTGCTATATTTTGCATAAATGCCATGCTAAAATGATTTATTTCATAACTTAATAACCGTAGCTCCATTTTAAATAAATTATATATGTAAATGGGGTAGAAAATATGCCTAGTTTAACATGGTAGCATTGCTTTGCATGTTTAACAACTCTAAAATATGCTTTAGGACAGATCTGTTCCGAATCCATAATATTGCACATGAGGATTTTCCGGAATTGTTGTTCGTTGTTTCCGGCCTCATTTAAACTTGCCTAGATAGGTAGTTTCATTATGCTTCACCTCTTGCCATGTTTAATAACATTTAATATTGTTGAGTACCTAATCAAGAGAGAACTAAATAATTGATGTGGAAGCCATTAATATGCAACTCGCTGCATATTGAGCTCCACTTAATTTGTAGGATTGTTTGCATATTGCCATGCCATGCTATTTAAACCGACATGCATCATACTTGTTTGTGCATCATGCCATGTTTATGCTTTGTGTTTACTATGTTGTTTGCTTCTTTCCGGTTGCTTCTCTCGTTAGCTTCGCTTTCGCCCGGAGTTGTGAGGATTCATTCGACTTCGTCTGCTTGTCTTCTTCATGGACTCGCTCTTCTTCCTTATGGATTTCGGCAAGATGACCATACCTCGAAATCACTTCTATCTTTGCTTGCTAGTTGCTCGCTTTTGCTATGCCTATGCTACGATGCCTAGCACTTGCTTATCATGCCTCCCATATTGCCATGTCAAACCTCTAACCATCCTTTCCTAGCAAACCGTTGTTTGGCTATGTTACCGCTTTGCTCAGCCCTCTTATAGCGTTGTTAGTTGCAGGTGAAGATGAAGTTGTTCCTCGTTGAACATGCAGTTGTTGTTCTTTGTTGGAACATGTTTACTTGTTGGGATATCACAATATATCTTATTTAATTAATGCATCTATATACTTGGTAAAGGGTGGAAGGCTCGGCCTTATGCCTGGTGTTTTGTTCCACTCTTGCCGCCTCTAGTTTCCATTATACCGTGTTATGTTCCCTGATTTTTGCGCCCCTAACGCTGTCGGGTGATTTATGGGACCCCTTTGACAGTTCGCTTTGAATAAGACTTTTCCAAAGAAGGCCCAACATTGGTTTTACCATTTGCCTCACCTATGCCCTTTTCCCTTGGGTTTCGGAGCCCGAGGGTCATCTTTATTTTAGCCCCCCCGGCCAGTGCTCCTTCGAGTGTTGGTCCGAACCGAGCAGATCATGGGCCACCGGGCAACTCGAGGGCTGGTTTTACTCAGAGGCTGACTTATCCGGTGCCCTCGAGACCTAGATATGTGCAGCTCCTATCAGGATTTGTCGCACATCCGGGTGGCTTTGCTGGTCTTGTTTTATTGCTGTGAATGTCTTGTAGCCGGATTCCGAGACTGATCGGTCTTCCCGGGAGAAGGAATATCCTTCGTTGATCGCGAGAGCTTATCATGGGCTGTTGGGACACCCCCGCAGGGTTTTGAACTTTCAAAGCCGTGTCTCATGGTTATGTGGCGATGGGAATTTGTTAATGTCCGTTGTAGAAAACCCGGTTGATCTTAATTAAAATACACCAACTGCGTAAAGCGAATCAGAGTGTCTCTTTTTCGGGTTGATCGAGAGGAGAACACGGTTTCGGGTTATGTCCGACGAAGTAGGAGTTCAGGATCACTTCTTGATCATAGTTGTTCACCGCGTTTTGCCTTCTCTCTCGCCTAATTTATGTGATGTAGCCACCATATATGCTAGTCGCTGCGCAGCTCCACCTCACTACCCTGCCCTACCTTTTAAGCTTAAATAGTCTTGATCTCGCTGGTGTGAGATTGCTGAGTCCCCGTGACTCATGTGATACTTCCAAAACCAGTTTGCAGTGTGCCGATGAAACCGCAGGTGTGATGCACCCGAGCTCAAGGAGGAGCTCGATGAAGACTTTGTGCATTGTGTTGTTTCGCTTTCAGCTGATCAGAGTGGAGCTTCAGGTTGGGACGATCCGGGATCTGTAGCATTTGGGGTAGTCTTCTTTATTTTGGTTCCGTAGTCGGATCTTGATTGTATCTGTATGATGTAATGTTTTACTCATGTATTGTGTGAAGTGGCGATTGTAAGCCATCTATGTGTCTCTTTCCTTATGTATTACATGGGTTGTGTGAAGATTACCTCACTTAAGCATATTGCTTTCAATGCGGTTATGTTTCTAAGTCGCGCCTCACACGTGGGAGATATAGCCGCATCGAGGGCGTTTTCATAGAGCCTCTATGGCTGAAGCATAGGAACATCTTTCATTTTCTCTCTATCTTCTATGGTGGTCGGGCATTGAGTCTTACTCAACTTCACACCTTGTAATACCGCAAGAACCCTTTCTTTGCTCGATCCATTTTGAACTTTTTCAAAACTTTATCAAGGTATGTGCTTTGTGAAAGTCCTATTAAGCGCCTTGATCTATCTCTATAGATCTTAATGCCCAATATGTAAGCAGCTTCACCGAGGTCTTTCATCGAAAAACTTTATTCAAGTATCCCTTTATGCTATCCAGAATTCTATATCATTTCCGATCAATAATATGTCATCCACATATAATATCGTAAATGCTACAGAGCTCCCACTCACTTTCTTGTAAATACAAGCTTCTCCAAAGTCTCAGATAAAACCAAATGCTTTGATCACACTATCAAAACGCTTATTCCAACTCCGAGAGGCTTGCACCAGTCCATAAATGGATCGCTGAGCTTGCACACTTTGTTAGCTCCTTTGGATCGACAAAACCTTCTGGTTGCATCATATACAACTCTTCTTCCGTAAATCCATTCAGAATGCAGTTTTAACATCCATTTGCCAAATTTCATAATCATAAAATGCGTAATTGCTAACATGATTCGGACGGATTTAAGCATCGCTACGGTGAGAAGGTCTCATCGTAGTCAATCCCTTGAACTTGTCGAAAACCTTTTGCAACAAGTCGAGCTTTATAGACAAGAACATTACCATCAGCGCAGCCTTCTTCTTGAAGATCCATTTATTCTCAATTGCTTGCCGATCATCGGGCAAGTCAACCAAAGTCCATACTTTGTTCTCATACATGGATCCCATCTCAGATTTCATGGCCTCAAGCCATTTTGTGGAATCTGGGCTCACCATCGCTTCTTCATAGTTCGAGGTTCATCATGTTCCAAAGAATATGACTTCCAAAATAGGATTACCGCATCACTCGGTGCGGATCTTGCTCGTTGATCTACGGGTTCTGAGAAACTTGATCTGAAGTTTCATGATCATCATCATTAGCTTCCTCCCTATTTGGTGTAGGTGTCATGAAACTGTTTTCTCGTGATGTACTACTTCAATAAGGGAGTAGATACAGTTATCTCATCAAGTTCTACTTTCCTCCCACTCACTTCTTTCGTGAGAAACTCTTTTCTCCAAAAAGTTTCCAATTTAGCAACAAAATCTTGCCTTCGGATCTGTGATAGAAGGTGTACCCAACTGTCTCCTTTGGGTATCCTATGAAGACACATTCGATTTGGGTTCGAGCTTATCAGGTTGAAGCTTTTTCACATAAGCATCGCAGCCCCAAACTTTCAGAAACGACAACTTTGGTTTCTTGCCAAACCACAGTTCATAAGGCGCCGCTCAACGGATTTAGATGGTGCCCTATTTAAAGTGAATGTAGCCGCCTCTAAAGCATAACCCCAAAACGATAGCGGTAAATCAGTAAGAGACATCATAGATCGCACCATATCTAATAAAGCACGACACGACGCTCGACACACCATTACGCTGCAGGTGTTCCAGGTGGTGAAGTTGTAAACTATTCCGCATTGTTTCAAAATGTAGGCCAAACTCAGAACTCAAATATTCTCCTCCACGATCAGATCGAGAAACTTTATTTTCTTGTTACGATGATTTTCCACTTCACTCTGAAATTCTTTGAACTTTTCAAATGTTTCAGACTTGTGTTTCATTAAGTAGATATACCCATATCTGCTCAAATCATCCGTGAAGGTGAGAAAATAACGATATCCGCCATTTAGCCTCAACATTCATTGGACCACATACATCAGTATGTATGATTTCCAATAAATCTGTTGTTTTCCATAGTTCCGAGAACGGTGTTTTAGTCATCTTGCCCATAAGGCACGGTTCGCAAGTGCCAAGTGATTCATAATCAAGTGACTCCAAAAGTCCATCAAGATGGAGTTTCTTCATGCTTTTACACCGATATGACCTAAACGGCAAAGCACAAATAAGTTGCACCATCATTATCAACTCTGCATCTTTTGGTTTCAACATTATGAATATGTGTATCACTACTATCAAGATTAAGTAAAACAAACCATTCTTCAATGGTGCATGACCATAAAAGATATTATTCATATAAATAGAACAACCATTATTCTCTGATTTAATGAATAAACCGCCCGCATCAAACAAGATCCAGATATAATGTTCATGCTCAACGCTGGTACTAAATAACAATTATTTAGGTCTAATACTAATCCTCAAGGTAGATGTAGAGGTAGCGTGTCGACTGCGATCACATCGATTTTGGAACCATTTCCCACGCCAGCATTGTCACCTCGCCCTTAGCCAATCTTCGCTAATCAGAGCCCTGCTTCGAAGTTGCAAATATTAGCAATGTAACCAGATCAAATACCTGTGTGCTATCATGAGTATTAGTAAGGTACACATCAATAACATGTATATCACATATACCTTTGTTAACCTTTGCCATCCTTCTTATCCGCCAAATACTTGGGGCAGTTCCGCTCAAAGGACCAGCCTGCTTGCAATAGAAGCACTCAGCCAGTGCTTAGGACCAGACTTGGTTTCTTCTCTTGATCAGCAACTTGCTTGCCGCTTCTTTTTGAAGTTTCCTTTTCTTCCTTTGCCCTTTTCTTGAAACTAGTGGTTTTGTTAACCATCAACACTTGATGCTGCTTTTTGATTTCTACCTCATGCTTTCAAAGATCGCCAAGAGCTCGGCATTGTTTTGGTCATCCCTTGCATATTATAGTTCATCACGAAGCTCTTGTAGCTTGGTGGCAGTGATTGGAGAATTCGTCAATGACGCAATCATCCGAAGATTAACTCCCGCTTGAATCAAGTGATTGTTATATCCGACATTCTGAGTATATGCTCACCGACGTAACTGCTTCTCCTCCATCTACAGCTATAGAACTTATTGAGACTTCATATCTCTCAATCCGCATTCGCTGAATATTAACTTCAACTCCTGGAACATCTCATATGCCCCATGGTGTTCAAAACGACGCTGAAGTCCCGTTCTAAGCCGTAGCATGGCACAATCGAACTATAGAGTAGTCATCAGCTTTGCTTTGCCAGACGCTCATAACTTCTCGCGCAGCCTTTGCATTCAGGCCTGCACCTAACGGTGCTTCCAGACGTAATTCTTCCGTGCAGCAATAAGGATAATCTCGTTACGGACCCAGTCCGTAATTGCTGCCATCATCTTTCAACTTTGCTTTCTCAAGGAACGCATTAAAATTCAACGGAACAACAAAGACGAGCCAACTATCTACACATCATAGACAAGCAAGATACTATCAGTACTAAGTTCATGATAAATTTAAGTTCAATTAATCATATTACTTAAGAACTCCCACTTAGAAAAATATCCTCCAATTCTCTAAGTGATTGCGTGATCCATATCAACTACACCATGACCGATCATCACGCGTGATGGAGTAGTTTCAATGGTGAACATCAATATGTTGATCATATCTACTATATGATTCACGCCACCTTTCGGTCTCCGTGTTCCGAGGTCATATCTTATATGCATAGCTCGTCAAGTATAACCTGAGTATTCTGCGTAGCAACTGTTTTGCACCCGCTGTATTTGAACGTAGAGCCTATCACACCCGATCATCACGTGGTGTCTCAAAGACGAAGAACTTTCGCAACGGTGCATACTCAGGAGAACACTTTGATAATTTAGTAAGGGATCATCTTATAATGCTACCGCCAATCAAAGCAAAATAAGATGCATAAAGGATTAACATCACATGCAATCAATATAAGTGATATGATATGGCCATCATCATCTGCGCTTGTGATCTCCATCTCCCAAGCACCGCCATGATCACCATCGCCACCGGGCGCGACACCTTGATCTCCATCGAGCATCGTTGTCGCCTCGCCAACTATTGCTTCTACGACTATCGCTACTCCTTAGTGATAAAGTAAAGCAATTACATGGCGCTTTGCATTTCATACAATAGTGACAACCATATGGCTCTGCCAGCCGTCGATAACTCGTTACAAAACATGATCATCTCATACAATAAAATATAGCATCACGCCTTGACCATATCACATCACAACATGCCCTGCAAAAACAAGTTAGACGCCCTCTACTTTGTTGTTGCAAGTTTTACGTGGCTGCTACGGGCTGAGCAAGAACCGTTTTACCACGCATCAAAACCACAACGATATTTCACAAATAGACTCCGCTTTAACCTTCTCAAGGACCGGGCGAGCACACGGTTCAACTAAAGTGAGAGAGACAGACACCCGCCACCACCTTTAAGCAACGAAAGTGCTCACAGCGTGAAACCAGTCTCGCTGAAGCGACGCATAATGTCGGTCCGGCCGCTTCATCTCACAATACCGCTGAACCAAAGTATGACATGCTAGGTAGTATGACTTGTATCGCCCACAACTCACTTGTGTTCTACTCTGCATATGACATCAACGATAAAACCAGGCTCGATGCCACCGTTGGGGAACGAGTAATTTCAAAATTTTCCTACGATCACGCAAGACCATGGTGATGCATAGCAACGAGATGAGAGTGTTGTTCACGCACCCTCAGAGACCAGCAACGGAAGCGCTGACGAACGTAGAGGAAGTAGTCGATTTCTTCCCGATCCAACCGATCCAAGTACCGAACGACGGCACCTCCGGAAGTTCTGCACACGCTCAGCTCGATGACGCCCCTCGAACTCCGATCCAGCCGAGTGTTGAGGGAGAGTTTCACAAGACGACGGCGTGGGTGACGATGATGATGTTCCACGGCAGCAGGCTTCTTAAGCTCCGCAACGGTATATTCGAGGTGTAGTTTGGTGGAAGGGGCACCGCACACTGCTAAGGAACCATCTCAATGATCAACTTGTGTGTCATGGGGTGCCCTCCGCCTCAGATATAAAGGAGGGAAGGGAGGGCTGGTGGCCACCAAGGGCTGCTGGAGTCCTACTCCCACCGAGTAGGATTCTCCCCCAATCCTAGTCCAACTAGGATTGGCCAAGGGAAGGGAGAGAGCCACCCTTCTCCTAGTCCTAATAGGACTAGGGAAGGGGGAAGGTGCGCCAGCACTTGGGCCCCTTCCTCCTTTCCACTAAGGCCCATCAAGGCCCATTGACCCCGGAGGTTCCGTAACTCCCAGATTCTAAAAATTCCCAATTTCACCCGGAGGATTCCGAGTCCAAACATAGGCTTCCAATATATCAATCTTTATGTCTCGACCATTTCGAGACTCTCGTCATGTCCGTGATCTCATCCGGACTCAACAACCTTCGTACATCAATATCATATAAACTCATAATAACCGCCATCAAACGTTGCGTATGGACTTACGGTTCGAGAACTATGTAGACATGACCGAGACACCTCTCGTCAATAACCAATAGCGGGACCTGGATGCCCATATTGGTTCCTACATATTCTACGTAAGATCTTTATCGGTCGATCAGATAACAACATACGTTGTTCCTTTGTCATCGGTATACATTTGCCCGAGATTCGATCGCCGGTATCCAATACCTAGTTCAATCTTCAGCATCGGCAAGTCTCTTTCTCGCTCCGTAATACATCATCTCACAACTAACACATTTAGTTGCAATGCTTGCAAGGCTTATGTGATGTGCATTACCGAGAGGGCCCAGAGATACCTCTCCGACAATCGGAGTGACAAATCCTAATCTCAAATATGCCAACCCAACATGTACCTTCGAGACACCTGTAATGTACCTTTATAATCACCCAGTTACGCTAGACGCTTGGTAGCACCCAAAGTGTTCCTCGGCAAACGGAGTTGCATAATCTCATAGTCATAGGAACATGTATAAGTCATGAAGAAAAGCACTAGCAACAAACTATACGATCAGGTGCTATGCTAATGGAATGGGTCATGTCAATCAGATCATTCAACTAATGATGTGATCCCGTTAATCAAATAACAACTCCTTGTTCATGGTTAGAAACATAACCATCTTTGATTAACGAGCTAGTCAAGTAGAGGCATACTAGTGACACTGTAGGTTTATGTATTCACACATGTATTATGTTTCCGTTAATACAATTCTAGCATGAATAATAAACATTTATCATGATATAAGGAAATAAATAATAACATTATTATTGCCTCTAGGGCATATTTCCTTCACGAAGACTCCAGTGGATGCCCGATTGACGGGGTTGGCCCGCACTCATGTGGTGCCGGAGAAGAAGGTCAAGAAGGAGGCAACGGAACTCAAGGACCTCCCCGACGCCGGTGTTGTCTGATTCTGAAGTAATCTTCCCCGAGGATGAGGAGGAGGAAAGAAGCCTCTCTCCAGCGGGGAGGAGGAAAAGGAAGGCCGCTCAACTGGGAGGCCGAGGGTCCAAGAAGGGAAGAACCCTTCCTCCGACTTATCCACCAACGCCGACAACGACGAGGAGGATTGGCCAACAAGGCCAAGCTCTCGGCGAGATCGTAAGTGTCCTGATACCCATGGCTTTTTCATTGCATAGTGTTCTCTAATGCCAAACAATCATGCAGCCCGCCTATGGATGCAGTTCCGCCATCACGAGCGGGTCCTCGGGTTCGCCGGAAATGGAGAGTATTGCCTCGCCCAGCCTCGCCTCACGCCATGGACGACGCTGAGGTGGTGCCTCAAGGGGGGCCTGGTCAAGACGAGGTGGCGCAGGAGGCGCCACAAGGCAACCTCCTGCACTCCAGCGCTGGGGCGAGACCCCTGTGGCTCTAAGCCTCACCCTTGTCCGGATTCTCCATAACGGAGCCTTCAGCTGCCCAAGTCCAAGAAGCTGCCCTTCAGAAGAAGGGTAAGACGCCGGTGTCCTCCGGCCCAACCGAGGCATCAGAGGATCTTGATCGAGGCGCTTAACAGCGCCCATCGAGGAGGAGCACCGTGACCGCATGAGTGTGGTGATCCGGATGCCTCAGTCCGCCAAGAGCGGGCTGACTGAAGCCTGCACCAGCCTTCTAACAAAGCTTTGAGGTAAGTTTAGAATATGTAAAAATATTACGACATAGACAGAGCCCTCGATGCTTAGTTCGGTGTTCGGAAAGAAAAGTCAGACTAAGGATCTAAAAAGATATACGAGAAGTCTAACATAAGTATGTCAATATGGGAATGCAGGGTTGTGCCGACTTCTCGCCAAGACTTATCATGGAGGTCAATGCATTGAAGCAGAGCTCGAGCGTCCGAGAACGAAGCTCGGCCTTGCCAAGAAGCAGCTCGAGGACAAGGAAGGTAAGTAATACCTTATTAAAGAAAAACTTATAGAAAGGTTTCAGTTGCAAAAAATAATAGGAATAACATGGGTATCGCAGGGCCACTTAACGAGGTGGCGACTCCTCAAGGAAGCGTGTTCGTGGTCGAAAACAAAGCGGCCATGGAATGCACCGAGCGAGAGAAGGGGAGGCGAGCTGGCGGAGGTGCGGCAAGAGCTCCTGTGCTCTGTGGAAAAACACGAGGGTTTGGAGCATGACTCAAGACCCAAGAGTCCGAGCTTGCTTCGCTCTTGAGAGTGCCAAAGCTGCTAAGGCCGAGGCCCAAAAAGCCCTCCCGAGATTGAGGCAATAAAGAAGATCGCAAGGGTAAGGCATTCTTTATGCAGAGCAAGCATGTGAAAGTGAATTACCTATTACTTACCCGGATTCGAGCTCTCTAGGAGCCTTCGCAGATCTCGCCTCAGAGGAGTATCGGATGCCGCTGCTCTACTGCCGGCCAAGGAGGGGAGCTCGACGGAGAAGGTGTTCGTCTCAAAGATGTTGAGGCTGGACATCCGGTGTTCTCTGCTTTACCAGTCAAGCAGCTGGTCGAGCTCCACAAGGTCGCCGAACAGGCCATGAAGGGCCTCATAGTTCGGCAGTGGCTATTGGAAGCCATGCCTGAGCTACTTTCAGTTAGTGCGGCTGGTGGACGCTCGTCCATGGATTGAAGTCATCAAGCGCCCGCCTGCATTGAAGGTGCTCTGCCGGGCCCTTGCCTGCAAGCAAAGTGCATTGGGGCAAGCTGATGCGGAGAAGCTTGTGACGACGGGCCACCAAGGGCAAGGAGCATCGCAAGCCCAAACGCATTTATGAGGGCGCTCTTGAAGGGTGCCCGCCAGATAGCGGTGAATGCTCCAAAGATGTAATTTTTAATAGACTCTGCATTTGTTATCCTCGACACGCTGAAAACTTGTTCATATGCGCTTAAGCGACGCCAGAATTTAAAATATTACCTTCTGTGCGGTCATTTATCAAATTTGAGAGATGGCAAGTCGTTATTTCAGTCCCCATGCCACGAAAGTGTTGGGTGTTCGATAAACTTGAGCGCTCTTGTTCCCATTCTGGGTCCTTCGAGGAGGCGCCAACGCAACAAACAAGGCAACCGGACTTATAGTGCTTGAACACTCTCACTTAGCCATAGAATTCTATAATTTTAAATTTCGCTAAGCCCCTAGTATTTGAAAGATCGAGTTCGGGCGCTATCCACGCCTTTGGCCGATAATGCCGATTCTCGCCTAAGCGCATAAGTCTTTAGGGACCAAAAACTTCGAACAGCGCATCGCTCTCGCTTCTATCATGACGGTCAGTTTTAGCTTTCCACCGAGGTGCTCACCCAGCTCAACCGGGGCACAATCGCAGTGGTTCTCCCAGCGCTACCTTAGCCGATATAACGGAACGTAAGGTACCAAAACATGGGAGCCGCAAACCCAACTATTGACCCAAGACATGATTCGAGCCGATGCATATAATGCTATAAGTTTGGGGTGCCGCTTGTGGAAGTGTTCGGACTTATCACACCATACGCTTGGGGGTACTTAAGCCTCTGGTGTATTGGCCGCACTAAAGTGTACGGGTGCAATATGTCATGAAATGAATATATATATAGATAAAGAAAGGAGTGCAATAATAGGCAAAAGCTATGTATTATTTATTCAAAAAGGTACCGCAATGGAAGCATAACGATACAAATAGTGCGATAAGCAAGGGACGGACTATTTAATATGTCCTCTCCAGGTAAGCTATGGATGGTATGTAAACAGGTATAATGCTCGTAGTAGAGACCACCTGGACACTCGACGAAGCCGCTCTCCTGGCTGTTGCATCGTGAGTTCGGCAATTTAGTGCCGGACCGACTTCCGGAAAACGGAGTCCTGAAAGTAAGAAAAAGAAGAAAGAAAGAATGACACAATCGAGCCCTCGTGCGTAAGTCGCATTCTGGCTTGTTGTGGTCGTGCCCTCCCTAATGCCCATGGTATCTCAAGAGCGAGTTATGTACGCTGTAGTACTGGCTTCATTCGCCATGGAGGGCTGGGTTAGCCGGATTGCTACGCTGGGTCGGATCATGCCAGCGGTCTTGTTGTAGGTTACTCCGGCGCCTTTGACGGTGGCCGGACGCTTAATAGCCGGGCTCGAGAATTGCTGTGAGAGGCTGCTTTGCACCTCCGCCGCGAGGTCCGCCGTGTGCTCCTCCGCTTAGAGAGAGCGTCGTGTTTCCATTGACCGTGATTACTCCTCAAGGGCCTGCATCTTGAGCTTGAGGTATGTGAAAGCGGCACCGCATTGAACTTTGTAAATGCGTTCGTCCGAGCAGCGCGTTATAGCCGCCGCGAACGGGACTATGTCAAGATTAACTCTTCGCCGGAAGTTATCCGGGATCCAAGACCACTTCGAGTGTAATCGAGCCTCTACAATTGGCCTCTTACACCTGGTATGACGCCTTTAAAGGTCATATTTGTGGGTTTAACTTTGAGGGTTCTATGCCCATTTTGGCGACCGATCCTCGATAAAGCAGTGTTCAGGTTGCTACCGCTCGCCCATCAGACTCTAGTAAGGTGGAACTACCGATGATTGGGTCAAGAACCGATGCGGCGAATCCGCCGTGACGGATGCTAGTGGGGTGGTCCTTCGATCAAAGGTGATCAGCAGGAGGACCATGGGTTGAACTTGGCGATCGCTCCATCGCATATACGCCCTTTAGTGCACGCTCTCCCCCTTTTGGGTATGTGGGTTGCGATATCATGTTCACCGTCCGCACTTGTGGGGGAGCCTTCTGTCCTCTATTGTTCAGCGTCGGGCTCCTCCTCATCATCGCTATGCAGCCCTTGTCATTGAGTTCGCATTTAACTTGCCTGCCTGCTTGAAGACCCAGCAATCCCTGCTGGTATGGTTAGCTGGTTTTTCGGGGTGCCATGTATTTGGCACGAGCGATCGAGTATTCGGTCCAGATTGACGGGCCCTAAGTATTTCTTTTTGAACGGCTTCTTCCGCTGATAGGGTTTAGAGTTTGCGGATCGGGCATTGACTGCCCTGTCTTCAGCATTGTCGCTGCATCGCGGCGCTTTGTGCTTGTTACGCCGACCTGCCATTGTCGCCCTTGGTATCCGAGCTACAGGGTTTTTGGTCGTTGTTACTCTGGCTAGCCAGCTGTCCTCTCCCACGCAAAAGCGGGTCATGAGCGCCAGAGGGCTGCCATGGATTTTGGCTTTTCCTATCCTAGGTGCCGCAAGCCACCGTCATGGATGTTATGTTTGAAGGCTGCAAGGGCCTTCGATCCGGACAATCAACGATTTGATTTTTCTTGGTTAGGAACCGTGGTCCGAATTGTCCGCCGATTCTTCCGCTGCTGAATTATGTGGCTGAGGTCATCGGATCCGTGGTCGCATATGTGCCCCGGAAGTTATCAAGGAATGCGGCTTCCGTGTCCTCCCAACAACCAATTGATTCTGCCGCAAGCTGTTAAGCCAATGCCGAGCTGGTCCTTTAAGCTTGAGGGAGGTATTTGATGGCGTAGATCATTACCAAGGGCCATGTGGATATGGAGGAGGTAGTCCTGATCCAAACCGCAGGATCTGCTGTGCCATCGTGATGATTCATGTTTACGGGTTTGAAACCCTCGGGATTTGATGATCCATTACTTCGCCCGTGAAGCATAGTGGGTGCGGCGCCTCAGATAATATATCACGACGTAGTTCCTATGAGCTTTGTCTACTGTGTTCGCCCGCCGGTTTGTCTTTATCCGGCGGACGGTAATCATCCTGAAGTCGTTAGCGCCTACAAGATCTGTAGATCGATCTTGTATGCTTTGCCTTATCCTCCAATACATCTCGCAAGTCCGCGAAGTTTTCCTGCGTTTTGGTACTTTTTGAGCAGCGCCGGGCGTGGCTTGAGCGGAGGGCCGAGAGGCTTTTCTCGTGGCCACGGGTGGCCGGGTCTTCCATGTCGCGGCACCGTGACGTGGTGCTTCCTTCCGACGAGGCAACGGCCTGCGCTTGGGGTAGCTTTGAGGGGCATTCGAAGTTCATACTCTTCGCTGCAAGGACTTCACCCATCCGTCACCTAGCAGGTCTTGGCCGCTCTAAGCTGTTGTTGCTTTTTCTTGTGGCTGCTTGTCGTGGCTATGAGCCTCGCTTAAAACGCCTTGTTCGACGGGTCCTTCGCACGATGAATTGCTGCCGCCGAGGCTTGCCCTCGCTTCGAGGGGGGCGAGAATATCGCCCTCTACCTCTTTTTTCTCTCATGACCGCCGCATGGATTTGCTTCTCCTCCTCCCGCGCTGAGTCCCGCTGGAGGGGGGGTCATCTTCGCACCGTCCGGGTGTTATATCTCGTGCCGGAGTCGCTGCTTTTACTGTGGCGGATTTAGAGCGCGCCACGACGTTGGTGCTTGGGTTGTTTCTTGAGGGGTCATCTCCGCTGTTCCATCGCCATTCCCATCTTTTGGGATGTCCACCATGTATATGTCATATGACGAGGTGGCTTTCCAGCTGTTCTGCGGCGCCGGGTTTCGATCGCCTCCGCACCGCCGTCCATACCGCCGATGTCTTCGAGTCGGGTCGGCATGTCGGTTAAATCATCGACAAAGGCTACAAAGTGTGGTGGTGGATGCTGAATTTCTTCGTCCGTCCGAATCCCAACCTTCCCGACCATAGTTCGCCAGGGCTCTCGACAAAGAGAGAGACTTTAATGAGTTCGTGATATCGCCAAAGGGCGAGTGTGCTGAAAGATGTCCGTGGCGGTGAACTCCATAATCGCTAACCGGATTCGACCGTAGATGCACGGAGGTTCGTAGTTCAGAAAGGAGTCCGCACTGGGAGTCACGAGCTTCGCAGCGACAGGATGGTGTTCGCCTCAATCGCTGCAGCAGATTTCAGTTTCCCCGAGGCGTGTCCAACCAACCGCCCTCGATCGGCGAAACTCGCCCGGATTAAGGGTCGGAGCGATATCAGTGCGCTCTGTGGTAATCGCTCGCGGTAGAGCTAGATCATACCCATCGAGATAGGCGGCACGCCGCTCAGGCTCGAATCCGTCAAGATCAAGTCTCCGCGACATCGGCCGATAGTTCAAGCTTTCCAAATCTGACCCGATGGCCAGGGGCGAGCTTTCGATCTGCTCCATGGTCTAGCGAATTGGCCCACAGCAAAAACCGCCGAATACTAAGATATGTCCGGGAGAAAAGTTCACCTCGATCAGCGCTGGTTTATGATTGAAGGAGCCATCGGGCCTATAGGAGATGACACAGAGGAACTCTCAATGAAAGCACCAATGTCGTGTCAAACCATGCGGATCTTGGGTAGGGGGTCCTTAACGTGTGCGCCTAGGCGGATGGTAACAGAGACAAGGGACACGATGTTTTTACCCAGGTTCGGCCTCTCGATGGAGGTAATACCTTACCCTGCTTGACTAATATTGATGATATGGGTAGTACAAGAGTAGATCTACCACGAGATCGTGAGAGGCTAAACCTTAGAAGCTAGCCTATGGTATGATTGTTGTTCGCCCCACGGACTAAAACCCTTCGCTATATAGACACCGGATAGGGTTAGGGTTACAGAAGTCGGTTACAATGGTAGGAGATCTACATATCAGACGCCAAGCTTGCCTTCCACGCCAAGGAAAGTCCCATCTAGACACGGGACGGAAGTCTGCAATCTTGTATCTTCATAGTCCAGAGTCCGCCAACGGTTATAGTTCGCTATCCCGACACCCTCTAATCCAGTGACTCCTCACCAACCATCGCGAAATTGTGATACAAGTATTACGCTTACATACAATCACGCCCGAAATACCATGGCATAGGGGTAGGGGCACGCACCACAGGCATGCCCAAAATGCGCTCAACCGCACTGTGGCTCCTCGATTTGTCAATCTTTTTCTTACTTTCGTGACTCCACTTTCTCCGAAGGCCTGTCCGGCAAGATAATCGCCAACACACGATGCAATGCCTGTGGAAGCGTAAAAGCTACGAGAGTGTCCAGTGGTCTCTATAACGAGCAGTATACTTGTTTCACATATCATCTCAGAGCTCTTTCTGGAGGGGGACATGTCAAATAATCCCACCTCTTGCTTATCGTGACTATTTGTATCGCTCGCTTCCACAGATTTTCAATAAACAATGCATAGCTTTTGTCTATTATTGCATTCCTTTATAAAAAATATGTTCGCTATGACATTATGCACCGCACACTTTGGTACGGCCAATACACCAGGGGCTTACGTATCTTTAATATGGTGTGAGAAGTCCAACACTTCATGAGTGCGG